>PVIY010029869.1:0-31579 GCA_004026745.1 Myrmecophaga tridactyla | reverse complement strand
CTCTTCCACTCCAGAGAGACGGCTGTTCTTGTATTTAGACAGTTGCTGATAGGCCACGAATTCATTTATGAAGAACTTGATCCCCACCAGTTCAGCCACTATTGGACTGTCTGCCCATTCCACACCCATCATGAAGACCATGGGCCTTAGAATATAGGAGCAAATGACCTCAATGAAAAGGAAGAACAAGTAACAAAGGTCAAGAACCAGAACTTTCTCTGAAGCTTTGGCTCAGTCTCCTCCACCCTTCTCTTATTCATTCTTTGTCAGCTTACTGTGGATGAGGAGAACATGCCCAGTTCAAGAATGACTTAACCGCACCCCAGAGGGATAGCCCAACAAATGTGACACCTTACCTGGAAACTGAGCCCCTGTATGTCTACCATTTCTCCTAGCCAGGAGAGCGTAGCATTGAGGAAGGCCAGCACAGCCAAAAAGGCAATCAGATTGGCGGCTACATTAGTCGCAAGACCAACGGCATCTATGGCTCCATTGCTGGCGGCTTCCAGGACGTTCTTCTCCTTCCTGTGGTTGATGGGCATAAGGGGAAGAAGGTGATGTCAACAGCAGTCTCAGTTCCACAGAGAAGAGAAATTCCACCAATAACAAAGGTAGGAGGAGGGTGCGAGGCTAGTTTGGGAGGGACGGAAGTTTCTTCGTGACCCTACTAGTAGAAACTACTCTGAAGCAGTGTCTGAAACAATCATTATGAAATCATGTGAAGCCCAAGGATAAAGGGTGTTTGCATGTAGAAGCCAGTGTCAGGTGGGATAGTTAAACAAAAGGAGAAAGTCAAGGAGATCCCCTAGAGGCAAACATAGACAAGAGGGGACTTGGAATCACATTCCACCCAGGTGGGGAGACCTGAAGCCTCTGCTACCACAGCACCACTGTTTACTGCCTCTGGCTTCCCCTTCTCCCAAGTTGGACTCACCCACGGGGCAGTTTTACTCCCTCCTTATTCCTGAACTTGGACTCTTCCACTTCTGGATATACCAGCTTTGACAAGGCAAGAGCACAAGGGGCGGCCATCACCGAGGCAGAAATCAAGGATGCCGGGTCAATCTGTAAGGTCAGATTTAGGGATCCATCACTCTGCCAAAGCCAGAACTCAGCCCACCCAGGAGCGATCCAGCAAGACTGTGTCTACCCCAAAGGATATGAAGGCTCCCAACACAGTGCCTGAAATGGTGGCAAACCCGCCGGACATCACTGCGTGCAATTCAGAGAGGGTCATGTCGGCAAGGTATGGGCGGATGAGCAGAGGTGCCTCTGTCTGCGGGCAAGGAGGAGCCAGTCAGAATCCAAGAGAGTGTGACTCCCCACCCCAGCCTGCCTGCCCTGCTCCCAGGGACTGGGCCCATTAGACACACGTCTCCAGAGCAAGCGTCGTTCCACTGTGACACAGCCCCACTCTGCGAGCACCAGTCTCTGCCCTCAGGCCCTCCCAGTGTCTGTCTCATTACCTCTGACACCTGCTCTATCCTGGTTGGCATGGTTCTCACCTGTTTTCGTACGTGTGCATTATCTATTTATATTTTTAAATGTTATAGAGAAAAACGGGACATTTCTTTCGTATGCTCTCAATGACTAAGACGATTTACAGAATAAATTTAGGGAGCATGGTGCACTTACTAAGTACATATTAAATGCTTAAAAAGTACTCACTAAATGAATTGTACATAGAAGATCTAACCCCGCCACTGAAGAAAGATTCAAAGGAAATGTTTGTGAAACCGTTATGAGATTGTGAAGGCCCAACTGTGTAAACCATACCTACCATCAATCTGAGATCATTTATTTATCACTTGATTGCCAGCTATGTGCCTAGTACTGTGCTAGATGCTAGGGATATTAATATAAGTAAGACAGAATTCCTAAGATATGGACGAGGACATTCTCCTAAAGTCCTGTGTAAGAATTCGGATCAGAGACTAAGGACGTGCAGATTAAGTATGCCCAGGTTAATTATTATCAGGTGTGAAGGGTGAAAGCCAAGCGCAGTATCCTTTGAGCTTCTGTGTTTTCTTTCCTCAGCCATGAGCTGCCTGTACAGTCTTCATTTATTTGATTTTTCAGAAGGATACCTTTCTTGATGTGGTTTCTGCCAAACTCTCAGTTCCCCCGAGGGAAAAAAAACAAAAACATATTAGGTCTCTGGGTGCTTACCATACCCACAAAGATGTTTCCTGCCACAGATAACGTCTCTGTAGCAGTGGTGCCCATGGTAATTTGCAGAAACCAGGCGATCTAAAGGAATACAGTGTCATAAATCATTAACATTACCAGGAATCAGAGAGAGTGTCCAGTAAAACACCTCCTTCTCCACTTTACTGATAAGGATACTAAGGCCTAGAGAAGTAGTTATAAGCCTATGGCCACAGTACAAGTTACAAACAGAGCCTGGACCAGAACTCAAGAGCCTTTGGCTTCTAACACAAGTAGATTAAAACTCAGTATGAAAGGATAGTCTAGATCATTTGTTCTTGCTGCTCTGCTCATCAGCCTATCTAGAGCTGGGCCTGACCATTTGACATGCTTGGAAGAGTTTGCCTTTTCACGTTGGTTCTTGTACTCACTCTCTAGATCCTACCTATGCCCATTTTCTCAAAATAAGTATCCTCTTTATGCCTCTAGACAGATCACACGATGAAGGCCCAACTTCTGACTTGTGTAGGAGAACGACTCACCTTCTGGACTACCCACTGCACAAGGCCCAGGTAGTAGAGAATGGACATTGTGCATCCAAAGAAAATGATGATTGGTAAGGCCTGTAGGGAAAATGATGAGGCAGCTGGCAAGACATTACATCATTTGTGCTCACGTGTACAATAAGTGGACTCCGTGTCAGGCCTCTGAGTTAGCATCCCAAGAGCATCTGATACAGTGTCAATACCCAGTGGATATTTAAACACAACCTAGTTTTGGAATAAATCTGAGATGTATTGAATATCTTTATCCCATCAGTACTAAGCCAAAGATGTGTTATCTGAGTCTCCCTCTCCCATTCCCATTTCAGGGGAATACCGTTTCAGGATGGTAGCAATCACAGGGCAAGAGACTGATGCTGTTACCTCTGATGATGATATTAAATCCTCTTCTTATGGTTAAACTAGTTGGAACACACATTTTTGTCCTCTGATTTGCCCTTAACTGTCCCTCATTCCTGCCCATAAAGCAAATATGACCTGAAAGGCAAAGATATCCTTGACTAGCGTATCCCCAAAGACAAAGCTGGAGCCAGCCACAGTGTAGTCCAGGAAAATCTGAAGGGAAAAAAGAGGACAAGAGTGAAGCCAGGAAGGACTTAGGGGAAGAGGGATTCATGTTTATCTATGACTAGTCCCTACTGCTGCTATGGAGAGCATGGGAGACTGCTGTGTCCCCATGAGCTGCTCATTGAATGATAGAAGGACTTAGTAGCTCAGTTCTGTTCCCTCATATTCTTTACTCATGTCCTTAGTTGTAGCTTAGTACACATTCTCCTTTCTCACCACTATCATTAATAAAATACGGCCTGATCTCCTTTCCTTACGTTCTAAAAGAGCTGAACCGTCATATTCAGTTTTCTCATACCTGAATCTGCTTTCCCAGCCATTGAAATGCAGTCAGCCCAGGTTTGGTTCTGATGACCAAGATTCCAAAGACAAACTGAAGACCTAGACCCCAAAGCATTGCCCTCCAGGACACCTGGGATCAATAAGAAAATTATGCCAATGTTAGTTATCAACTCCACTTGTCCATTACCTAGTTGGAGTTTTAAACATGGGGACTTCATCATCTGTTGATATGTTTTGGCTGAAACCAACGTAGGATGTTAACAGGAAATCTGGGGTAAGATGGAGTAGGGAGCAAGGGACAGAAAGGGCTGTTTCGTAAACCAATACTTTCACATCACTGCATGCAATGCAAGCTGATATTCTCTTTTGTACTATATTTACTTTCTTTCCTTCATTCTTTATTCTTTTCCTTTCATTCTTTTCTTTCATTTTGGCCTAGCCCATAAAATTGATATCAAGATTCACTAATGCATCTTTCCTACAGTTTGAAAATAACTGGTCGAAGGCTTCTGAGGTCTTTTCAATTTTAGTTAGGAACAAAAATTGTTGAAGGGGGAAAATTCCAGGGGTTGTTAAGAACTTAGGTCTACACCTTTGCAGTGAATACTTGGCATGTATTCCTTGGAATTAGAACTTGGCCCTTGGCTGTGTGTCACTGCACCCAACCTGCATAACCAAAACTCACTGCACG
This sequence comes from Myrmecophaga tridactyla, assembly GCA_004026745.1. NCBI lineage: Eukaryota > Metazoa > Chordata > Mammalia > Pilosa > Myrmecophagidae > Myrmecophaga > Myrmecophaga tridactyla. The sequence goes on along the minus strand of PVIY010029869.1, from coordinate 27,328 downwards.
GTGGTGTTTGGAGCAGGCAAAAAGGATGATGATGAACATGCAGATTCCTGCAAAAGAGATCAGTTGCTCTGGTCTTTGGGCTGTGTCCAGAGCCAGCCACAGGATGAGGCCAACCAAGGAGGCTCCTCCGAGCAACCTGGAGAAGAAATGCCAGAGACCACGTCACTGACTCAGTAAATGAATAATAAATAATTAACTTCACTTTTAAAAAATAGAAGTTCACCCCCAAAGGTAAGTGAAGTAACTTAATAGTTTACTCTACATTAGATACAGAGATTATCCTGAGACTCATTCGTCTGGTAACTCCTTACCTAGCACCTCTCTCCCTCCAACTCTCTTACTCACAGAACAAAACTGAAAGATTCCACTCTGTGGGTACAAATACATAATTTGTGATTTTTCTCGCGTTTCCATTTCCATTTCCATATGATATAAAGACCCAGTCTTCAGTATTGTTCCAATGAATAACCGAAATGTTGAAAATGGAAGGCGGAAAAGTAAGCATTCCTTCCTCATGAATCTCTCCCACCCAATTCATTTTCTAACCACTTCCCCAAGGGTGAGAATAGAGATTAAGCCACAAATCAGCTGCTTATGGTCATTTAATGTATACCAAACACTTTTGTTCAATACACAAACTGGTTTCCTCATGTCTGAGTGTTAACGTCCCTTTAGTTCAAGGAAAAAGAGTTAGAAAGGAGATGGCATATGAAGACAAAACAGAAAGAGCAAGCTGTCCATTAAGATGGCTCAGATGCAACAACATAAACAATGACAAAAGGCATCACAGGTCAGTGCTGGATGTCAAAACCGTTCTCACTGTGAAAACATTTCACTTGAAGTGAATCAAAACCAACTCTTGGGATCTATCTTGCTAATGAATAAAGTCCCTTTATCTCTATTACCCCCACTGTCAAATAAATTAGTGGTCCAAAATTAGGTGGTATTCTGGTGTGGTTTCTCCAAACCAGCAGGTTGCTGTGGCATACATCCTTAACACCTGCTTTCTATGCATCCAGTGGAGAATGGACAGAAAAGAGGAATTTTATAGAGTGTCTAAAAGTTATTTTCTCACCCCTAGCCTGTGATCAAAGGACATGTACATTCCATAATTAGATGAACTGTAGCTTCTGTGGAACCCAGTTCAATATGTACTGAATAGGAAGTTTGTTCCTTAAAATTCTAAGGAATTATACAATACACCTTTAAATGCAGGAATTCTAGAGGCCAAGAGAAAGCATAAATGTATCAGGGATTTAAGGGAGGCACACAGGACCGCCAAATCTATGTGATGACTTATTCAGCTGCAAGCCTCTCTGTTCTGATTACTTCACTGAAGAGTATGTTTTTCTTATTTCTGACATGGCCCTTGTGATAGACTGAATCTCTTTGAAACTTAATCCCTCCTGAGCAAAGTTGAGATATAGACTACGAGAAACTGGACTGAAACCCATACTCAGAGGTCCATTGCTAGTTGCCCTCTCTGCCTTAGTACTGAAAAGTTTGGGAGAGGGCCTGAGAGACAGGTCAGGAATTGCTGAAAGAGAAAAAGGGAAGTGGAAAAAGTTTGTGACAAGTTCCGGGGCCAGGAATTTTGAGACTCTTATCTTACTCACCATTTCATCCAAAGCTTCAGGTAGGAGTTTTCAAAGGGCTTCGGACATCTTGTTAATTTCTTACAAACCCTTTTCAGTAAGCGATGAGCCAGGACAAGGAGCACCAAACAGGTGAGGACGAACAAAGCGAGTGCCCTCTGGAAATCCAAAATGCACGCTGCCAGGAAGTAGGCAGCATAAGCTAAAAGGGAAATGTGCAGCATGACAATCAGCAAGGCAGAGCTTCCAAGAGTTATGAAGATTTGGGATGTAGAGCAGGAAGAACCTTCCAGAGACCTTGCCGCCTCGCCTTAATTGTCACACTGTACTGCAGGTCCTCAGGCCAGCACAGAGCCTATCTGTTCTCTTCTTGAGACTTTCCAAGGAGAGTTCCACCTACTTTGGAGATAGCATATATTCACTTGTCCCTCATGAAATTTGACTCCCTTCTAATATTTTATTTTGTCCTTGGGTTTTTTAAATTGATGTATATTATATATTTACATGCTGTGCAATCATCCAAAGTGTACAATCATTGGTCCACAACATCAACTTATAGCTGTGCATTTATCATCACAATCAGTTCTTTTTTCTTTTTTTGTGAAAATAACATCTATACAAATAGGCAATAAATTCCAAAGCACATGGCAACAATTAGTTGTAGAACAGATGGCAGAGTTTGGTATAGGTTACAAGTCCACAATTTTAGGTTTTTACTTCTAGCTGCTCTATATACTGGAGACTAAAAGAAATAGCAATATAGTGATTCAGCAGTCATATTTATTTGTTAAACCCTACCTTCTCTCATATAACTCCATCACCTTTGATCTTTCTCCCACTCTTTAGGGTATTTGGGTTATGCCCATTCAAACTTTTTCATGTTGTAAGGGGCTGTCAATTATATGGGATAGAGGGATGGAATTAGTTGATGCTCTGGAGAGGCTGGCGCCTCTGCATTTCAGGACTTATCTTTCCCAGGGACCCATCTGATTCCCTTCTATGTTATCTGAGATCTTTCTTCTGTCCTGTGGAGTAGATCTAATCAGCATTCACCATTAGACTCTTCAAAAGTCAGTCATCTTTTCCCCAAACTCTATAACTCCAGTCATTTTAACCTCTCCTCTTGAGCAAAACTGTGTCCAAAATGTCATAAACAGGGGTCCTACCAAGGAAGCAGAGCCATCATCCTCACCCAAGCATAATTTTGTTCTCATCATCCCAGCTGCCTCTAATAATGACCTCAAGGTCCATAATCACTCACAATATATTTTAAACAGAAGAGTGCTGTCTTCTAAAAAATATTTTAAATCATGACCTTATAGGAAACGAGCAAAAACATATAACACAAGCTTCTCTTATAAGGACGACAAGGACCGTGCCCTACTTCAAATCAAGACACTCTGAAAGAGATAAGCCATATTCTGTGAAATGTGTGACTCTATCAAATAGTATGGTTTTGAAAAAGTGTCTCAGATTTTCCTTATTCCTGGAAGTACAACTCAATAAAGTATGTGTGGTCTTCAAGTAATTAAGATCCATACAGCAAATGCCCTTTGGGTCAGTTCGTGAAGAAGATTTCTCTCTACCCCATAATCCTCTTAACAAAAGGCAATATTTTTTAAATGACTGTGTTTCCCATTTCCCTGAATTCTCAGTATCTCACCCAGACACAACAGCCCCAACAGGATCCTCTTGAACAAGACGGCATGGGTTTTGCAGAAATTTCTTGCCTTGATGAAAGGCTGTAGGCTCCTCCTGATGAAAACCCAGAGATTAAGCTTCAAAAATTGTTCCATCCAATCTGTATCAATTCCCAGAACTTAGACTACCTGGCCCAAGGCATAATTTGCTCTTAGCGAGGAAAATTCCTCAGCCAGGGGAAGTCATGGCGATGCCAGAAGGTCAGGCCACACCAATGGACAGCAAGTTGGAGAAAGGAGAAAATCTTTATTGCCATTGATCAAGACTGCCTTAACTTCCTTTGAGTTTGACTAAACTTTACACAGACTTGCTCTCCACTCCAGGTCCCAGATCACCCTTTCATCCTGGTCCTTCCACTATTCTAGGGGCCTGAGTGCCTTCTAACCAGACGGTTCCTTATCATCCTCCTGCTCTCTCCCAGCCCTTACAGACTCCAGGCAGCCTAATTATTGTAAAGGAAAACAATTTGAACCAAGTGGTCCTAATTGCAACCTCAGCAAATCACTCACCCCTCTCAGCAACCAAATCCCTATCATTCTCCAGAGCTCTTATACAACCCCACTCCAGACTTTAAGAAAGCTTGCTGTCCTTTGTTTCAATGGGTTGGATTCAGACTTGGTTTCCGTTCCCTCTTCCCTCACTACCTTTCCATGTTTCATAGAGAAATACTTATTGAGTAACAGGTATTCCCTGTAGGTTTTAAGGACATCATTCTCTTTGGAAGATCATTCGCAAAGCATATCAAGAAACTAATTTCATCTCAATTCTAGACTTGACCCAGGTGCCACATGTCTGTGGTTTGCTCCTCCAGGTCCACTCCCCACCTTGCTTTGTGCCATGGGAGTCTGACCTATATGCACTTTATCAGTGGACTCATGTGTGCTCTGGATTATCTGTTGGGCTCTGCTAATGAGACCTCATGGGAGCTGAGGGCATGAAAAGACTGAGGTCAGTGTACTCAGGAGGACTTCTCCATCAGACTCCTTTCTGGGTCCTCTTGCATCTTATTCCTTTGGAATAGTAACTGTTTATCTGCTTTTGGCCTCAGGTTCTTGCACTATACTTTTTTTATGGGTCTTCTACACTCTGCACACATCTTTGTGTCTCTTTGTAAATAAATGTGTCTCTAATTATTTAATATAATAAGGCCATCTGGTAACTGTTTGGACCCAAATTGATACACTAGGTGAAGTTGGTTTAAAATTATACCCAGACAAATACAAGTTCAGTAAGTTACCCGGAAAATTATGTAAGAGCTTGCACTCTTCCAAGAGTAAATATAAAACACATGCCTGGAAAATCTTCCTGCCCATCACGTCCTAACTACATCCCACCTGAGAACTGAAGTTCAGTGGGTATTGCAGGAAATCAACTAAGACTACTTCGTTTCTGCAAACCCATTAACAACCTGATCCCAGAATATCAGGTTGGAAATGGGTCTCTGGTGTAAAAAAAAAAAAAAAAGAAGAAGAAGCCATAGGTATATTCCAAAGGAAAAACAGAAAAAAATTTTCTCGCTCTTTTACACCAACTACGAGTCAATGCATAGAGGCATGTGAGCCAGTATTCATGGTTCTAGTATCATGCTTAGCCTAGGATTCTGCAAATACTACCAAACCTTTTACATAATAAAAAGTTTGGGGATCAGTAACTGTGTTACATCAGGAAGCTGAATTGAGAAGAAATCTATTTGATAGGTGGTTGTGCTGGTTTGAAAAGATGTATGGCCCCTAGAAAAGCCATGTTTTAATCCTAATCCCATTTTGTAAAGGCAGCCGTTTCTTCTAATCCCTATTCAGCTTTATATGTTTGAAACTGTAATTAGATCGTCTCCCTGGAGATGTGATATAATCGAGAGTGGTTAAACTGGATTAGGTGATGACATGTCTCCACTCATTTGCGTGGGTCTTGATTAGTTTCTAAAGTCCTACAAAAGAGGAAACATTTTGGAGAATGGGAGATTCAGAGAGAGCAGAGAATGCTGCAGCACCACAAAGCAGAGTCCACGAGCTAGCGGCCTGTGGAGATGAAGAAGGAAACCGCCTCCTGGGGAGCTTCACGAAACAAGAAGCCAGGAGAGAAAGCTAACAGATGACGCCGTGTTTGCCATGTGCCCTTCCAGCTGAGAGAGAGAAGTCCTGACTGTATTTGCCATGTGCCTTATCACTTGAGAGAGAAACTCTGAACTTCATCAGCCTTCTTGAACCAAGGTATCTTTCCCTGGATGCCTTAGATTGGACATTTCTACAGACTTACTTTAACTGGGACATTTTCTCGGCCTTAGAACTGTAAACTAGCAACTTATTAAATTACCTTTTTAAAAGTCATTCCGTGTCTGGTATATTACATTCTGGCAGCTAGCAAACTAGAACAGATTTGATACCAGAGAGTGGGGTGCTGCTGCGGTTTGCAAATACCAGATATGTTGGAATGGTTCTTTGGATGGCTAAGGGAAAGATTTTGGAGGAACTGTGAAGAGAATGATGAAGTCCTGGAGTGCTTGAAGAGACTGTTGGTGTAAATGGAACCACTGCCAGTCTGGACAAAGGGGGATACGAAAGGGACAAATTGGAGTTTGCAGAGTGAGAACCATGGAAGTTTGGGTCTGAAGCCAAGAAACCTCAGCCAGGAGAGTGGACCCACCCATATACATGGAGAGGGTGAATTTACCCTGAAGGGTGAGGATGAGTCTCCCATCTTGTTGCAGTGAAAGAGTCATGCAGCCTCAGGCCTTGGAGTAGGTAGAGCACGCTCCTTGGGGGACTGGGGAGAGCCTGGCTGCCACTATGGAGGGGTTGAGTGTGTGCCCCAGAAATGGCAGAGAGCCCAGGGGTGGCCCTGATGCCTGGAGAGAGTGGACCCGAGAGAAAGGTGGTCTCTTCAGTGTTCCCCGAGGTTGATTTGGAAAGAGGCAGGCCACTTCATAGGCCCTTGAAAAGGGTGGGGCTTCCACTTTCTAAAGCCAAAGGATAAATGATTTTCAGACTTTGAAATCCAATGGTGTTTGCCCTGCAGGTTTTCCTTCCAGTTTCTCCCTATGGATCCTGTAAATATCCTCCTTTGGATATTGGCACCAGACAACTTGTTTTGAGATTCACAGGTCCACAGCCAGAAGAGAATTTTTTGCACCTGTTTAAGGTGATGTGTGTAGTTGCCAAATTGCCAAGGGGTGGACATGTGGTAGTTAGATTCAGTTGTCAACTTGGCCAGGTGAAGGCACCTAGTTCTGTTGCTGTGGACATGAGCCAATGGTACGTGAACCTCATCTGTTGCTGATTACATCTGCAATCGGCTAGGAGGCGTGCCTGCTGTAATGAATGACGTTTGAGTTAATTGGCTGGTGCTTAAATGAGAGAGCTCCGCGTAGCACAGCCCAAGCAGCTCAGCATACTTCATCTCAGCACTTGCAGCTCAGCCCAGGCCTTTGGAGATGCAGAAAGAAATCACCCCAGGGAAAGTTGTTGGAATCCAGAGGTCTGGAGAGAAGGCCAGCAGAGATCACCCTGTGTCTTCCCACACAAGAAAGAACCTCAGTGGATAGTTAACTGCCTTTCCTCTGAAGAACTAACAAAATAAATCCCCTTTTATTAAAAGCCAATCTGTCTCTGGTGTGTGCATTCCAGCAGCTAGCAAACTAGAACAGTGGTGAACTCAACACCTTGTCTGTGACTTTCTCTGAATTATGGACCCACAGATAAGTTCTCCAGGTATGTGCCTGGGAGCTTTCCAGATGTGGACTAACCAAAACCCTCTCACTTATGTGATTACCACCCACAGCTTTAAAACAGGACAAGAGAGAATAGGGTGAGGATGACAGGCAGTGTTAGCTGAACATGACTTTAGTGGCCAGTATATATGTCAGGCCTGGTTGCAAGACTGTTCGTGGGTTTTCTCAGTGGCCCCATCGAGAAGATGTAGAAACTCTACCAAATGAAGGAGACAGAGTGATAGAAATTCCCAAGGTCTGGAGAACTATCATTTAGGAGTTAGAATGTGAAGTTTAGGACAGCCTTCAGAAAATGCATCTCTAGTGTCTAACATTGTGGGCCTGGATGAATCTTGACTGCTGTCGCTTGAAATAAGGACTAATAGATAGGAAATGCGTCAACCCAGAACCGACTGTGGTATGGGTAAAAGGCAAGGGCCTCCAGATAGGAATAATCAGAATCTTTTCAAGGGGGCAGAGGTTTTATTTTGATGATGTCACTAGAAAGAACTGGTCAGGAGCTACTATACAGGGTGCCACACTGCCGGATTCAAAGTTAGGCACACAGCTGGATTTCAACTAGATGGGCAGAGAGAGCTGAGTGGTGCTGCAGAGGGACTAGAGAACAATGATCAAAAATATTGGAATTTTGGAGGATTAAGAAGTGGTTGTGAGCACACGCACAGAACATTTTGAAATTTTTTCCTCTGGAGAAAAGAAGAACAGATAGCGTTTATCAACCATCTTATACCAGAGTTATAGCCAGAGCAATTAGGCAAGAAAAACAAAGTCATTCTAATGGGAAAGGAAGAAGTAAAACTACCTGTTGTAGTAGATGACATTTTCTTTATATAGAAAGTCCCAAAGAATCCACAAGAAAGCTACTAAAACTGATAAATTCTGCAAAGTTGTGAGGTACAAGATCAACAGGCAAAAAAATCGGTTGTGTTTTTATATACCAACAATGAATAAATCTAGAAAAAAAATCAAGAGAATGATTTTATTTGCAATAGCATCTAAAAGAGTAAAATACCTATGCATAAATTTAACCAAGTGTCAGTAAAAGATAAATTTGTAGTCTCTTCTGTTCAACTGATGTTGCCATTGCGTGACCTTGGTAAGAAATAGTTAAAATGTGCACTCTAGCTGGGAGGACTGACTATCCTCCCGGAAGGAGGTGAACTTTGATAAAGATATCTATGTCATAGGAAGCTCCTCTCAGTCCCAGAGAACCCAATTGGACCTGGTCATGTAAGCCAGTTGGAATTTGACCACTATTGTGTGAAGATACTATAAAAACTGCCTACAAGCAGTTAGAATGACACAGGAGGAACTTAGAGTAGAAGAAGAAGAAGAAAGAAAGAAAGAAGAGAATCTGATGAGAAAGAGAGAGGGCATCTCATCAGAATCTTACCTGGGAAAAGAAGGCTCTGCTATGAATTTCAACTAAGGAGACTCTGAATGCTGTCTCCAAGATTGCTGTGGATTTTTACTAATGAGACTTGGAATGCTGCTTCTGAGACTTTCCAGCACTTCTCTTCTGGTGTTGGTGCCATCTTACCTGGTGATGTAACTATGCCTTCTTTTTGAAAGCTCTTTTAATTACTTTCCTAATAAAATCTGTTTTTATATCACTGAAGTCTGTGCTGTCCGCGAATCTGAATCTATAAATAAATGGCCACAAATATCACAATGTCTTTTGTGTGACAAAATTGGCGCTGTGAGCAGGATTCGCATTTCAGCATGGCTTCAGTGGGGAATGTCAACAAGACAAGCTTGAGAAAATCTATGCAGAATATATGATGTACACTCTTCTGAATATTGTAATGCTTTATTAGGACCATTCTTCATGGATTTGAAGTTGCCGGTTTCTTGTCCTTTTTGTATGCAAAATGTTTGGGATTTGAATGTTTTGTCCCCTTGGCTTGTACTTTCTAATGCTATGAAACATTTGGGAATTTGTAAGTCACTAAGCCTTTTTCAAGATTTACTTGAGATAGATTAATAGTGGGCCATAAGCTTTGGACATTAATTAAGAGATAATGCCATTTTTGAAAAAGCCCTCTAAGCTCAAGGCAAAGAACAAAGAAATCCCAGGATTGGATGATTTACCTTACTCCTCACTTGCAGAGGAATGGGCAAAATGCACAAGACCCTATAAAGATTGGGGGAATAGAATTAAACAGGGAGAGCCACTTATTCAAGTTACTCTTTGTCTAGAAAACATGCCATTAGAAAAAGGGAAAGAAATTATTAGAGTGTGTAGATGATGATGGACTTTATTAATGGCATATAGAGCAGTATATAGAAAAATGGGTGAACGGAGAGATCAAGCAATTTCTGAAAAAATGAATTATGAAAAGGAACTGGCAGAGCTGCAGGGAAAACTGTCCATGCTGCAGAATCAAGATTTTATTTTGGAAAATCAAGTCTGTAATTATCGGTCAGTAGCTACAAAAACCACAGTCTGTGTGGCCCAATATAAATATAAGAGATGAGGTAAAGTGAACAAAAAGAAATACGTATGGTACTAGCCACTGCTGCTGCTGATTGGGACCCTGATAAGTGGGATGGTGATGTGTGGGGTGAGACACATAATGATGATGAAGATGGTGAAAAAGATGGGAATATCTTAGACAAGATTTGTCAAACAGAAAAGAGTTAATATCCTCCAGAAATAGGAGCTCGCCCAATACAAAGGCAAAAAGAAGGGAAACAGGGCAATCAGATTACTTTCAAAACCACTATAAAAGGTTTACTCAGGTGTGCAACGGTGGCTCAGTGGCAGAGTCCTCGCCTGCTGTGCCAGAGGCCCTGGTTCAATTCCTGGTGCCCACCCATGCAAAAAAAAAAAATTAAAAATTTTTGCTCAACAAGAAATAACTGACATTTTTAGGTGCTTTACTCAGAAATCTGGTGAGCCATTAATCACCTGGATGGTCAGAATTGCTAATGCGGGGCTGGAGGCATGGTGCTAGACTACGCCAATTGCATGACATTTGTAGGCGTTAGCACTAACTCCTTCATACAGACTGCTCTTCAGGAGTTCAGTCGGCAGACTGGAGGAAGTTCTAGCTTGCTGGCAGTGGCTGCACAGGGGTGCAATAAACAACGCCGTACTGACACTACGCGACCTCAGAGTGATGGACCCTGGTACTCTTTGCGAGATGCTATGCAGAGACTGAAAGTGGAAGTTATGAATTCAGCAATTGTATTAGGAGAAGCTGACACATACCGCCTCCTCCCTGTCAATGCTTCACAAAGAAATGCTGCCACTAAGACAGCACTTCCAGCATATCAACACTTTTAAAAGGCTTAGATAAAATGGCAAAGCTTGGAGACAGGAATACAGGAGAAGGAGAGACCAAGAGACATAATGGGAGGAGGTTCCCCACTACCAGTGACAGGATTTCCCACAGAAACATGTTTCAAGCCCTGCTGGAAGCTGGGATCAACCACGAAAGCATTAACGGTTTGTCAAAGAATGACATAAAAAGAATATATGAAGAAAGATGTAAACCAAGTTGTAGTTGCAAAGTGAAGACTGATAATGCTCCTATTCCTGGCAAGAAAGACCCTGTGTCCAGTTCCCTCAGCATCTCTGTACCCTAACCTAGCCCCTTTCTTTCAGACAAAGGGATTAGGCCAAACCCCAATATCTATGAGCCCACATTTGTTGTTCCCCCTCTGGTTTTGTATTTCACATTTTGAATTGGAGAAGCTGTTTAATATTGAGAAACCCCTTGCTTGCAAGTTTTATCTTTAGTTTTTCTTTACTTTTAAGTTAAAAAATCTGTCACTTTGAAAAAACTCCTGTTTTTCAAACATATGTGCCATTAATTCTTACTAAAAATTGTATATTGATGTTTCAAATATGCATTGACTAAAGCATTTTAAGTATTTGACATTGTTCTAACAAATTTGATTTTGATGTGATTGTACATGGTGAAATGTTTGCTTGAAGTAATGACTTAAGTATGAAGGATATAAAGGATGTGTTTTTATGAAAAGGAAAAGGAGAATAGTTTTGTCTCAAGATGAAATAAATGGCTGCTACAAAATGAGGAAAGTGTAAGGCGAAGCCTGAATAGATACAATAGTCGCCGAAGGTTTGTGGAAAAGAAAATTATGGGCAAAGTAAAGACAGATTTCATGGGTCTAGCTATAAAATTTTTAAAAGCTTTAATATCAAATAATAAACTGATGCAGGATTGAAATTTGTTTTTCTCTCTGTTAAAATGACAAAGTTTTCTTGGTCTGTTACCTGTTTTACTGAAAAGTTTTAAAAGTCTTTTCTAAGTAATCAGTGTTAAAAGCAGAGAGTCTGTTTTATCAGAATAACTTCTTGTAACTTTATGTTGACATTATCATGTCCTGAGCTGTGTAAGAAAAATAAATCATCACACTAAAAAAGATTTACTGATTAATAAACAGTGGCTCATGGATTCATAATATGAATGCCTATTTGGAAAAAGAATAATTAAGAAATACATAGAAGATAAAATTATGGCAAAAAACATAATGGAAAAAGAAATATGGGGAATTATTCAATGTATTAATGCATCTGTTTTTCATGTAAATGCCCACTCACCCCTAAGTTCACCTGAACCTGAGGATGATGCTACTGCAGACGCCTTGGCTAAGACTGAGGATAATGCTGCCGCAGATGCCTTGGCTAAGACTGCTGTGACTGTCACTGCTGGAGAAGTCTCTGCTCCCTCACAATGGTGCATCAGCGACCCTAACATTTAGGAGCATGCGCCGTGCACAGTGTGGTGCAGTGTTCGCCGTCTTCATGTGAATGGCTGACTGGTAGCCTGGCATCGTGGACTCATACCTGGAGTGCAAAACGTCTCTCGCTGCTGGACCTGCGCTGACCTCCTGACCGAGGCAGCTGAAGGACTTCCGTGGTGAACAACACTGACCACTGGACAGAACTGAACAGGGCTAAATCCAACAACTGCTCAGAACAGAACTTGTGCTGTGATACATGGAGAATGTTCTATATGGATATATTCCTGATAATCAAAATTCTGTTGAGGGCGGGCCACGGTGGCTCAGCAGGCAGGAATGCTTGCCTGCGATGCCAGAGGACCCAGGTTCAATTCCTGGTGCCTGCCCATGTTAAAAAAAAAAAAAAAAATTCTGTTGAAATTGCTGTACAAGAAATAGATGAGGAATTAAAGGTGATACACATCGTTCGCAAGACCCTTTGCAGCCTTGGTGGACTTTTCTCACTAGTACTTTGTGTTCGTTATTAATAATATTAGCCAGTATAATAGTATCTTTGATACTCTGTTGGTTGTTCTCCTGTTGTACTCTTTGGCAAACATTTCATGGGATTCTATTGATCTGAGATGCCATGGCAAAAAGAAAAAAAAGGAGAAGAGTATAAGAAGAATTTTGTACTGGCTGGGTAATGCTTATGTGTTGGTTTTTTGCCCCGGACTAGAGTAGCTAATATAAAAATAATGTACCAGCTGGATTATGTGTTTGTTTGCCTCCTAACATATTGTACTGCGTGCTCCCGATTTTGTGAATCTGGGTGATATTTCTTTTCTGTTTTGTGAATGCTGTACTGGCTGGGCGATGTTTCTTTTCTTGCCCCAGAGTAGGCTTAGTCCATCAGTCTGAACTACTCTTGCTGTAAGCGGATCTGTTCTGAATGTATATTTTTGTTATACCAGCTAAATGATGTTCAAATCATAGATACCTGAATTTCTTTATGTCTGCATAAAAATAGAAATATATATATAAACTAAATTTACCCCCAAAATGACCACGGCTTACATCGTGAACAGATCAAACTCTAAGGGCTGAATGTAAAGAAAAGATGTTTGTAGAGTCCATTCCATTCAACTGATGTCGCCATTGCGTGACCTTGGTTAATAAACAGTTGAAATGTGCGGTCTAGCTGAGAGGACTGGCTCTCCTCCCAGAGGGAGGTGAATTTGATAAAGATATCTATGTCATAGGAAGCTCCTCTCAGTCCCCAGCCAGTTCTTAGAGAACCCAACTGGCCCTGGTCACATAAGCTAACTGGAATTTGGCCACTATTGTGTGAAGATACCATAAAAACTGCATGCAAGCAATTAGAATGATACAGGAGAAACTTCAAGTAGAAGAAGAAGAAAGAAAGAAGAGAATCTTATGAGAAAGAGAGAGAGCATCGCATCAGACTCTTACCTGGGGAAAGAAGGTTCTGCTATGGATTTTAGACCCTGAATGCTGTCTCCAAGATTCCTGTGGATTTTTACTAATGAGACTTGGAATGCTGCTTCTGAGACTTTCCAGCACTTCTCTTCTGGTGTTGGTGCCATCTTATGCGGTGATGTAACTATGCCTTATTTTTGACAGCTCTTTTAATTACTTTCCTAATAAAATCTGTATTTTACATCACTGAAGTCTGTGTTGTCTGCGAATCCGAACTTACAAATTAAGTGGCCACAAATATCATGTTGCCTTTCATGCAACACCAAAGAGGTGAAAGACTTCTAAACAGAGAACTACAAAACACTGCTGAAAGAAATTAAAGAAGACCTAAACAAATGACAAGATTCTTATGTTAATAGATTGGAAGACAATGTTGTTAAGGTGGCAATACTACCAAAAATGATCTACAGATTCAGTGCAATTTCTATCCAAATTTAAGAAGATTTTTTTTTTGCAGAAATGAAAAAGTCAATCCTAAAATTCACATGGGACCCTGAATAGCCAAATCAATCTTTAAAAAGGAGAACAAAGTTGAAGAACTCACATTTCCCAATTTCAAATTTGACTACAATGTTACAGTAAGCAAAACAGTCTTATAATGGTAAAAGGATAAACATATAAACCAATGGAATAAAATTGAGAGTCTAGAAATAAGCCCCCATGTCTATGGCCAATTTATCTTTACCATGGATACCAAGACCATTTGAATAGCCTCTTCAACAAATGATGATGGGGAAACTGGATTTCCATATACAAAAGAATACTGTTGAGGGCAGTGCGACAGTGGCTTAGTGGCAGAATTCTCACCTGTCATGCCAGAGACCCAGGTTTGATTCCCAGTGCCTGCCCACACCAAAAAAAAAAAAAAAAAAAAAAGAATGCTGTTGAATCCACACCTCACACTATATGTAAAAAAGAACCCAAATAGATCAAGGACCTAAATATAAGAGTTAAAGACATAAAACTCTTAGAAGAAAACTGAGGGGAAAACTTTTATGACCTTGGATTTGATCATGATCTCTTGGATACAACACCAAAAGCGCTAACAACAAAAGAAAAAATAGATAAATTGAACTTCATCAAAATTAAAAACTTCACTGCATCAAAGGATATTATCAAAAAGTTAAAAGACCACCTTCAGAATGGGAGAAAATAGTTGCAAATAATATATCTGATAAGGGTTTAATATTTAGAATATATAAAAATGCCCATAACTCAACAACAAAAAGAAAAATGACCCAATGAGAAACTGGGCAAGGGACTTGAATAGACATTCCCCCAAAGAAGATAACAAATGGCCAACAAGCACAGGAAGGAATGCTCAACATCCTTAATTATTAGGGAAACGCAAATCAAAGCCACAATGAGCTTCTACTTCACACCCGCAATGATTGCTATTATTTTTTTTTTAATGGAGATGTGGAGAAATTGGGACCTTTGTGCATTGTTGGTGGGAATGTAAAATATTCAGCCACTGTGGGAAAAGTCTGGTAGTTCCTCATAAAGTTGAACATAGAATTACAAAATAACCTGACAGTTCTACTCATGAGTAGAACTGAAAACAGGGATGAATACAGAAATAATATGTGGTATATCTATACAGTGGAATATTATTCAGTAGTAAACAGAAATGAAGTTCTGACACGTGGATGCACTTTGAAGACTTCACCTTGAGTGAAATAAACTAGACCTTAAAAGAACAGATATTTTATTATCCCGCTGTATCAAATAATTGCAATATCCAAGCTCACAGAGACAGTAGAGTACGTGTTAGGGGACAGGTGAATTGGGGGTTAATATAAAGTGAATGTGATGGAGAGGGGGTGTCATCACCATAGCGACTTAAAACAGCCATTGAAAAACCCTCCCACATATTTGGCAAAAAGAAGGACAAATCTCACTTGCTTGGACCTCTGGAGAAATGTAAAGAATAGAGAAGGAGCTCATAAATGCTAAATTGAAAAAAGAGAAAAATATCAGATAGGAAACTTCCATCCTGGACCATCCAATCCTCTTGCCTCCCCCCCACTCCATCCCATGCAGCTTGGGAAGTACCCAGAGGCAGCAGCTGGGATCTCTCCCACCTCCTAATGGGGACAAAAGCTAAGACACATCCCTACATATATCCAGACCTAGAAACCCAAATCCACAAAGACCCAGGCAGGACACTCCAAGGAGGCATGCCTAATAGGAAAGGGCCATGACGAGGAGCATCCAAAATGGAGGAAGTTAGGGAGAGAATGGCAGAACCTACTTCTTTCCCAAAGCAACAAGCAACCAGGCAGAAACTGTCTGAGTCAACTGTTGGGGGAGTAGGGGAGGACATTTCAATGCTCGGGTCACTGTGGGACAAAGAGACTGAGAAAACATGGTCAGTAACTTTAATTCTGTTCACAGCTCCTGGCATCCATCCCAACCCTCGAGGGAAGCAGCAGCAGATGGCCCGATCCTTGCCTGGGAGATGGCAGTGGATTGGGACAGCTGTGGGAATCCTCCATGCTAAGTACAGAGAAGGACACAGCCCAACACCGAGCCGGTTATTGGCCAGCGAATTAAGATGCCCACAGCTTCAGCCCGTCCCAGACACTGACGGGTGCCCCTGTTTCGAGGGCTAGAGGTGAACTAGGTAGCTTAAGAGCGCCATCTGCTGGTCAGAATAGAAAGTGCAGGGGGGGAAACACGGGGTTTGGGGGAGTCTTTCCAGACCCTGTCCCAGACCCATTGGAACTGATCTATGCCCACTGCATACTCGCCCAGCCCTGTTTTGGCTGAGAAATATGATCCAACTGCCAAAGCAGTGCCCTAATACAAACCCAAACAAGTAAATCCTAACCAACAGAGAGAAACCGACCTTCAGAATAGACCCCTCAAGATAATCAGATGAACAGATACCAGCAAAAATCACAAAGCGTACTAAAACACACGAATATATGGCCCAGTCAGATGAACAAACTAAGAAGTTGGAGGAGAAAAATAATTTGGAAGAAGTATTTAAAAATGTTCAAAAAAATTTCCTAAAAAAATTTCAGTGAGATGGATAAAGAGATAAAGGATATTAAAAAGAAACTAAGACATCCAAACAAGAAAGTCTCCCTAGCCGCATAGGAGATGACTCCTGGGGATGAGTCTGGCCCAGGCACTGTGGGGTCAACAATTCCATCCTAACCAAAAGGGGGAAAGAAGTGTAACTAAAAAAGTATCAGAGGCTGGGAGAGTTCAAATAGAGTCAAGAGGCTACTATGGAGGTTACTCTTACACAAGCTTCGGTTAGACATTGCTACCTATCAATAACATGCCAAGCCCCAACCAAAACCTTTCCAGCCAATCCTAAAGAACACATAGGGCAATATATAAGATTCTACAAAAGTTGCATGCACTAGGGTAACTTTCCAGAAACCTACAGCCTCCAGATAGGTCCCTGGACCAGATAAGTCCTAATTTCAGAGGGGCCAGCCTCTCCAGAACATCAATGAATTCCCATCCCCCTAAGCCATACTACCAACAGCTCTTTTCTTCCAACATGAAAAAGTTAGAATGGGCATAGCCCAAATACGCCAAAGAGTGGGAGAAAGATCAAAGGTGATGATGGAGTTATACAGAGAAGGTAGGGTTTAACAAACTAGTATGATTGCTGAATCATTGTATTGATATTTCCTTTAGTCTTCCAGCCCTATTCTGTACCCAGCCAAATCGTGCTTCAAAATTTAGGGAGAGATGAAAGTTTTCACAAACAAAGACATCCTGAAAGAATTTGTCAACAAGAGACTGGACCTAGAAGAAATTCTAAAAGGAGTCCTGCCAGCTGAAAAAAAAAGACAGGAGAGGGAGGTCTGGAGGAGGGCACAGAATTGAAGAGTACCCCTAAGGGTACTTTAAAGAATACAAAGAGAAAGGGGGAAAAGAATATATAGATCTGACAAATAAAATTTTAAAAGACAAAATGGTGGACTCAAGAAATGCCTTTTCAGTAATAACTTTGAATGTTAATGGACTAAAATTACCAATTAAAAGATACAGATTGGCAGAATGGATTAAGAAACATAATCCAGCTATATGCTGCTTACAAGAGACTCATCTTAGACAAAAGGATACAAATAGATCGAAAGTTGAAGGATGGAAAAAGATTTTCCATGCAAGTTGTAACCAAAAGAAAGAAGGAAAAGCTATACTAATATTGGACAAAATAGACTTTAAATATAAAGACACCATAAAAGACAAAGAAGGACACCATACACTAATTAAAGGGTCAATTCACCAAGAAGATATAACAATCATAAGTGTTTATGCTCCCAATCAAGGAGCTCCAAAGTACATGAGACAGACATTGGCAAAACTGAAGGGAGCGATAGATGTTTCAACAATAATAGTAGGAGACTTCAATACACCACTCTCCTCTATAGACAGAACAACCAGAAAGAAGATTAACAAAGAAATAGAGAAGGTAAATAACTTGATAAATGAATTAGACCTAACAGACATATATAGGTCACTGCACCCCAAAGCACAAAGTTATACATTCTTCTGTAGTACTCATGGAAAATTCTCCAGGATAGATCATATGCTGGGGCACGAAACAGGTCTTTATAAATTTAAAAATATTGAAATTACTCCAAGCACCTTCTCTGATCACAATGCGATGAAGCTGGAACTCAATAGCCACCAAAGAATGGGAACATTCACAAATACATGGAGATTAAATAACACGCTCTTAAATAACCAGTGGGTCAAAGAAGAAATTGCTAGAGAAATCAGTAGCTATCTGGAGGTGAATGAAAATGAGAATACAACTTATCAGAACTTTGGGGTGCAGCAAAGGCTGTACTAGGGGGGAAATTAATTGCCCTAAATGCCTATGTTAAAAAACAAGAAAGAGCAAAACTCAAGGACTTAACAGCAAACCTGGAGGAACTTGAGAAAGAACAGTACGCTAACCCCAAAGCAAATAAGAGAAGAGAAATAACAAAGATTAAAGCAGAGATAAATGAATGGGAGAAAAAAGAACAATAGAAAGAATCAATTAAACCATAAGTTGGCTCTTTGAGAAAATCAATAAAATTGATGGGCCACTAGCAAGACTGACAAAGAAAAAAGGAGAGAGGATGCAAAGAAACAAAATCAGAAATGAGAAGGGTGCATTATCATGGACCCTGAAGAAATAAAAGAAATCACACCAACAAACTAGACAATTTAGATGAAATGGGCAAATTCCTGGAGACACACAAATAAGCTA
The DNA here is from genome assembly GCA_004026745.1 of Myrmecophaga tridactyla. NCBI lineage: Eukaryota > Metazoa > Chordata > Mammalia > Pilosa > Myrmecophagidae > Myrmecophaga > Myrmecophaga tridactyla. Next base: position 8,883 of record PVIY010029869.1, on the reverse strand, counting down.
CACTAACCCAGGAAGAAATAGAAGATCTCAACAAACCAATCACAAATAAAGAAATTAAATCAGTCATCAAAAATCTGCCAGAAAGTAAAGTTCAGGGCCAGATGGCTTCACAGGAGAATTGTATCAAACATTCCATAAAGAACTAACACCAATCCAGCTCAAACTTTTCCAAAAAATTGAGGGAAAAGGAACTTTACCTAACTCATTTTATGAAACTAATATCATTTTAATACCTAAACTGGGTAAAGATGCTATAAGAAAGGAAAACTACAGGCCAATCTCCCTAATGAACATAGATGCAAAATTTCTCAATAAAATATAAGCAAATCAAATTGAATAGCACATTAAAAGAATTATAGGGCGGCTGCTGTGGCTCAGCAGGCAGAGCTCCTACCTGCCATGCTGGAGGTCTGGAGTTCGATCCCTGGTGCCTCCTGCCCATATGCAAATTAAAAAAAAAAAAAAAAGAATTATACATCATGACCAAGCGGGGTTTATACCAGGAATGTAAGGATGGTTCAACACGAGAAAAATCAATGAATGCAATACAGCACATTAACAAATTGAAAGGGAAAAATCACATGATCATCTCGATTGATGCTGAAAAGCATTCAACAAAACAGCATTTTTTTCTGATAAAAACACTCCAAAGATAGGAATCAAAGGTAACTACCTTAATTTGATTAAGGGAATATATGAAAAACTGATAGCCAGCATCGTACTCAATGGAGACAGACTGAAAGCTTTCTCCCTAAGATCAAGTACAAGACAGGGATCCCCACTGTCACCACTATTATTCGATATTGTGCTACAAAAGAAAAAATAAATAAACGGAAACTCCTCAAAATCAAATGCTTCTACTCCTCAAAAGACTTTGTCAAAAAGGTGAAGAGGCGGTCAACTCAATGGGAGAAAATATTTGGAAATCACCTATCAGACAAAGGTTTGATTTCCTGTATATACAAAGAAATCATACAACTCAATAACAAAAGAACAAACAATCCAATTATAAAATGGACTAAAGATATGAATAGGCTTTTTTCTGATGAGCAAACACAGATGACTCAAATGAACATGAAAAGATACTCATTTTCACTGGCCATAAGGGAAATGCAGATCAAGACTACAATGAGATACCACTTCACACCTATAAGAATGGCTGCTCTTAAACAAACGGAACTATAAATGTTAGAGAGGATGTGAAGAAACTGGGACACTTATGCACTGCTGGTGGGAATGTATAATGGTGCAGCCACTTTGGAAGATTGTTTGGCAGTTCCTTAGGAAATTAAATATCGAGTTGCCCTATGACCCAACATAGCACTACTTGGTATATACACGGAAGAACTGAAAGCAATGACACAAAAAGACATTTGTACACCGATGTTCAAAGCAGCATCATTCATGATTGCCAAAAGATGGAAAAAACCAAATGCCCATCAACAGACCAGTGGCTCAACAAAATGTGGTATATACATACAATGGAATCTTATGCAGCAGTAAGACAAAATGACATCCTGAAGCACGTAACAAGATGGATAAGCCTTGAGGATATAATGCTGAGTGAAGTTAGCCAGACACAAAAGGACAGATACTGTATGATTCCACTTTTATAACCAGCATAAAGGTATAATCAGAGGCTTATAATACAGAATATAGGAGACTTAGAGATACACAGAAGCTAGAGATGGGTGAACTGTTAGCTAATGAGGTTGAACTCCAATGTAAGGGAATAGATAGGAGCGAAGGTGATTCTCTAGTGGGTCTAGAAGTAATATTACCACATTGAAGATGAACAAGATTGAAAGGGGTTGTATAGACCTACATGTCCCACTGACTCACACTAGAAATATGAATGATCTCATAAGAATTACTTCAAAGATATGATTCTTGTATACAGAATGTTTAAGTCCAAGTACAGGGGGAAAACTGCTATTGCATGCTGTGAGCTATGTTCACAAGGAAACCATCAGCACTACCACAGCAACAGCAGAGGTAAATAATAGAGGGAGGAACAAGAGTTAAGAGGAGGTTTAGATTTCCTATTTGGTGAGGGTGTGTTTATTGATTTTCTTTCTCTTGGGAACAATGAAATTATCTAAAATAGAGAATGCTGATGGATGGTGGACTTTGGGCCCTCTACATGATGCCCGATGAATGCAGGTGGCTGAAGGATGCACTGGCAGAGAAGTAGATTGGGGAACGATGGTGTATACTTATGAACGAAGTTTGTGCTGCTACAAAAAGGAACAAAGTCATGAGGCATGCAACGATGTGAATAACATGTGGGACATTTGGTGAGACAAAGTAAGACAGAAACAAAAGAATAAGAATGGTATGGTCGCTTTTAGAAAATGCTTATAAAAAAAACAGGGGCCTAGATTGTAAGCTTGTAGAACAGAGAGATTAAGTCCGGAGTGGTGATTATTATTTCTGGATTTTGAGAGGCTGTTTTATATATATAACCTGATATTTACAGATAAGAATGAAGCCGAACAGGTGGGGTTAAAGTAATTTAGAACATAGGGGTAAGGAAGACAGTGTCTATATTTTAGAACCACACATACTCTTTGAGACCAACGGAAGAAAGGTTTATTTGGTCTAGCACGGAATTTTCCTGTAGTGCATAATCTAATTCAACCTACCTGTATCGCTCACTTGATCAATTGAAATACAGGGAGCCCAGAATAAGAAAGAGGTCCTTTAATCCTTTGTAGATTATTGTAATGCCTGGGTACAACCTAGAGTATAATAAGCAGATAATCAAAAAGTATTGGCAAAGTCCCCTCAGGGATAGGAGAAAAATATGGAATGATTAAATCTTACCATCAGGGAATCCCGATACTGTGTCAAACTTTAGGGACACCCAAATCAATGGGCCATGTCCTTGATCAGGAAAGATCAAAGGTGATGGTGGAGTTACACAAAATAGATAGGATTTAACGAATAGATATGAATGCTGAATCATTAAACTGATATCTCTTTTAATCTCCAGTATTTTAGAGCAGTTAGAAGTAAAAACTTAAAATTGTGAAATTGTAATCCATGTCAAAGTCTGAAATATGTTCTACAACTAATTGTGGTGCTGTGCTTTGAAATTTAAATCTTTTTTGTCTATATGTTATTTTTCAAAAAAAAAAGAAGAAGGAAAAAAAGTCGATTACGATGATAAAAAAAATATTTAACCCCTTTAGCCTCCTATATTCTGGAGCAGCTAGAAGGAAAAATCTGAGAGGATGATATGGTAGTCCATGACAAACCCTGGGATCTGTCCTGTAACCAGTTGTGGAAGAGTGCTTTGAAAACTATTGCTTTTTTATTTCTTTGCTTTCTATATATGTTATATTGTACAATTTAAAAAGTTTAAAAATACAAAAAAATAAATTAAAAAAAAAAAGAGAGATGGAGTCCATTTCCCTCTTCTGCTTGAATCTGGACTGGCCTCATGACTTGCCTTAACCTCAAGAATACAGTGGAAATGAAGCAATGTGTTCCAGTTCTGGATTTAGACTTTAAGAGGACCAGCAGTTTCCAGTTCCTTCCTCTTGTGAGCCAGTCACCATGTAAGAAATGCAAGAACCGAGACCACCGTCCCGTGAGGAAGTGCGGGCCAGCCATGTGGAGACACCATGTGGAGTAAGAGATGCCTGACCAGTCCCACATGTGTCATCCGCCCCAGCTGAGATGCCATTTGTGTAAAGTGAAAAAGACATCTTGGACATTTGAGCTCCTGCAAACACCACACGGAGCAGATGAGCAGTCAGCGGAGCCTGGCCCAAATTGCAGAATTGTAAGAAATAATAAACTGCTGTTGTTTAAAAAAATAGTAATAATAATGCTTTTATTATTGCAGAGATTCAGCAAGGCCAAAACTAATCTTATAATAATATTACTAATATGTCATTAACCTGTAATGCATTTATTGTTGCTACCTTCAAATGTATCATTAAACATTGAAAAAAATAATAATGCTTTTATAGTCATCATGTAGAATGTTAATGGGTTAAACTCCCCAATTAAAGATTGGCAGAATGGATTAAAAAGTATGATCCAACTTTATGCTGTTTACAAGAGACTCATTTTAAGATAAAAATAGGTTGAGAGTGAAAGGTTGAAAAAAAATACTCCACACAAGCAGTAACCAAAAAAAAAGAAAGACAAAATAGACTTTAAAAGCAAAAATGTTATAAAACAAAGAGGGATGCTACATATTTATGAAAGGGGAAACTCAAAATCAAATATATATGCACCTAATCCAGGTGCCCAAAGTACTTGAGGCAAACATTGGCAAAACTGAAGGGAGTATATAGATGTCTCTACAATAATAGTGGGAGACTTCAACACACCTTCTCTCCAACACATAGAATATCTAAACAGAGGATCAATAAGGAAACAAAAGACCTGAATAAAATGCTAAATGAACTAAACCTAACAGACATGTGTAAAACATTGCACCCCCAAACAAAAGGATATTCATTCTTCTCAAATGATCATGGTACATCCTCCAGGATAAACTACATGCTGGGGCGCAGAACATGTCTTATTAAATTTTAAAAGATTGAAATATACAAAGCTTTTTTTCCAATGATAGTGGGATGAAACTGGAAATTTCCCAAATATGTGGAATTTAAATAACATGCTCTTAAACAACCAATGGGTCAAAGAAGAAATTGCAAGAGAAATCGGAAATATCTTTGGAGAAATGAAAACGAGAAAACAACACATCAAAACTTATGGGATGCAGTGAAGGAAGTCCTGACAGGGAAATGCATAGCCCTAAATTCTTACATTAAAAAGGAAGAAAGAACAAAACCAAAGACCTAACTGTACTCCTGGTGAAACTAGAGAAAGAACAGCAAACAAAACCCAAAGCAAGCAGAAGTAAAGACATAACAAAAATGAGAATAGAAATAAATAAAATGGAGAAAAAAAACAGAAAGAATCAATAAAACCAAAAGTTGTTTCTTTGAGATCAAAAAAAAATAAACCCTTAACTATACTGACAAAGACAAATAGAGTGAAGATGTGTAGACATAAAATCAGGAATGAGAGGGGGTCATAACCACAGAGCCTTAATAAATAAAAAAGATTGTAAGAGGATACTATGAACAACTCTATGCCAACAAACTAGACAATTTAGTTGAAATGGACAAATTCCTAGAAACACACTAACAACCTACACAGACTTGAGGAGAAATAGAAGACCTCAGCAAACCAATCATAAGTAAAGAGATTGAATGCATCATCAAAAACCTCCCAAAAAAGAAAAGCCTAGGACCAGATGGCTTCACAGGTGAAAATTACCAAGCATTCCAAGAAAATTAATACCAATCTTTCTCAAACTCATCCAAAAAACTGAAGAGGAGGGATCACTACCTAACTCATTCTATGACACCAACATAACCCTAATATCAAAGCCTGATAAAGATACTACAAGAAAACTACAGAACTATCTCTCTACTTAATATAGATGCAAAATTCCTTGAAAAAATACTTGCAAATCTAATCCAACAGCACATTAAAAGAGTTATACTCCATGACAAAAGTGGATTTTATTCCAGGTATGGAAGGGTGGTTCAACACAAGAAAATCCATTAATGTAATATACTATATTAGCAAATTGAAAGGGAAAAACTACATGCTCATTCGATTCACACAGAAAGGGCATTTGACAAAGTTCAGCATCCTTTCTTGATAAAAACACTTTGAAGGTAGGAATTGAAGTAAACTTCCTCACTGTGATAAAGGGCATATATGAAAAACCCACAGCAAACATTGTATTCAATGGTGAGAGACTGAAAGCTTCCCCTCTAAGGTCAGGAACAAGATTGGATACCTACTGTCACCGCTGTTATTGACCATTGTGCCAGAAGTTCCAGCTGGAGCAATTAAGCAAGAAAAATATATAAAAGTCATCCAAATCAGAACGGAAGAAGTAAAACTTTCACTATTTGCAGATGACATTATCCTATATTTAGAAAGTAAAAAAAAAAAATGCTACAAAGAAGCTACTGGAGCAATAAACGAATTCAACAAAGTGGCAGGAAGGATACAAAATCAACACAGAAAAATCAGTAGTGTTTCTATACACTAGTAATGAGCTATCTGAGGAGATAATCAATTTTAAAATCCAATTTACAATAGCAACTAAAAGGATCAAATATCTAGGAGTAAACTTAACCAAGGATGTAAAGGCTCTGTACACAGAAAACTAAAAAACATTGCTAAAAGAAATAAAAGAAAACCCAAATAAATGGAAAAACATTCTGTTCATGGATTGGAAGGTTAAATGCCATTAAGATATCAATTCTACCCAAATTGATCTACAGGGCCAATGCAATACCAATCAAAGTTCCAACAGCCCCCAATTACAAAATGGACAAAAGACTTGAACAGACACTTCTCAGAAGAGGAAATATAAATGGCTAAAAGGCACATGAAAAAATGCTCAACTTCCCTGGCTATTAGGGAAATGCAAATCAAAACCACAATGAGATGTCATCTCACACCCACCAGAATGGCCACTATCAATAAAACAGAAAACGAAAAGTGCTAGAGAGGATGTGCAGAAAGAGGTACATTTATCCACTGTTGGTGGGAATGTCAAATGGTACAACCGCTGTGGAAGGCAGTTTGGTTGTTCCTCAGGAAGCTAAATATAGAATTGCCATATGAGCCAGCAATACCATTGCTAGGTATCTATTCAGAGGACATGAGGGCAAGGACACAAATGGACATTTGCACACCAATGTTTATAGCAGCATTATTTACAATTGCTAAGAGATGGAAACAGCCCAAATGTCCATCAACACACGAGTGGCTAAACAAGCTGTGGTATATACATACAATGGACTATTACACAGCTCTAAGACAGAATAAAGTCATGAAGCATGTAACAGTGTGAATGGACCTTGAAGGCATTATGATGAGTGAGATTAGCCAGAAACAAAAGGACAAATACTGCGTGGTCTCACTGATATGAACCGATATTAATGAATGAACTTGGAGAATTTCAGTTAAGAACAGAGGTCATCAGGAGATAGAAATAGGGTAGAGATTGGGTAATTGGAGCTGAAGGGATACAGATTGTGCAACAGCACTGATTGTAAAAATTCAGAAATGGATAGTACAATACTTCCTGATTGTAGCACAATAATGTAAGTACACTGAATGAAGCTGAAAGTGAGAATGATAGAGGGAGGAGGGCTGGGAGCACATATGAAACCAGAAGGAAAGATAGACGTTAAAGGCTGAGACGGTATAATCTAGGCATGCCTAGAGTATACAACGATAGTGACTAAATGTACAAATTAAAAAATATTTTTGCATGAGGAAGAACAAAGTAATGTCAAATTGCAGGGTGTTGAAAATAGTTGGTCATTCATATTTTAAAACTTCAATTTCTGTGTGAGACTAAAGCAAAAAATGTTTATTTGGTACCAAATTTATATTTTGACTAGTGCATTTCCTAATATAACTTATATGGGCAAGTTAATTGAACATCATAAGTACATGGAAACTTGAATAAGGCATGAGATTTTGTAAGTTTGTCCAGTGTGATGCCCTGATAAATCCCAAAGTGATTTGAACAGTGAATAAAGAAGTATTTGCAAAGTCCCTTAGGGGAGTAGTGAGAAAGGGGGGGAAATTCAACTTCCCTATTTGGAGAATTCTGGATATTCTTGCAAGCAGTGGGGACAACCAAATCAATAGGCCAAGCCCTCTGTCTTGGGGTTTGTTCATATGAAACATATCCCCGCAAAGGGTTAGCTAAGCCTACTTAAAATTAGGCCTAAGACTCACCCCCAGAGAACCTCTTTTGTTGCTCTTTAGATGTGGCCTCTCTCTCAACCAACACGGCAAGCAAACTCACTGCCCTCCCACACTGTACGTGGGTCATGACTCCCAGGGGTGTAAGCCTCCTTGGCAACGTGGGACAGAAACTAGAATAAGCTGGGACTCAGTATCAAGGGATTAAGAAAACCTTCTTGACCGAAAGAGAGAAGGGAGAAATGAGACAAAATAAAGTGTCAGCGACTGAGAGATTTCAAAGAGTTGAGAGGGTATCCTGGAGGTTGTTACACATTATATAGATATTCCCTTTTTAGTTTTTTTTTTTGCATGGGCAGTCACCAGGAATCAAACCCGGGTCTCCCACATGGCGGGCAAGAACTCTGCCTGCTAAGCCACCGTGGCCCGCCCCCCCTTTTTAGTTTAAAGTGTATTGGAGAGACTGGAGGGAACTGCCTGAAACTGTAGAGCTGTGTTTCAGTAGCCACGTTTCTTGAAGATGATTGTATGATGATATAGCTTTTGCAATGTGACTGTGTGATTGTGAAAACCTTGTGTCTGATGCTCCTTTTACCTACGGTATTGACAGATGAGTAAAACACATTTATTAAAAATAAATAAATAATTGAGGGAACAAATGTTAAAAGAAATTGAGTTATTGAAATCCTCATGATCAATGAAAGGAAGTGATAAAGGGTATAGAAAAAAATAGGGGAACAAAGGCTAAAAGGTATTGGATAGATGGAAATACTAGTGGTCAATGAGAGGGAAGGGTAAGAGGTATGGTATGTATGAGTTTTCTCTTTTTTCTTTTTATTTCTTTGCCTGGAGTAATGCAAATGTTCTAAAAAATGATCATGGTGATGAATATACTATCATGTGATGATATCGTGAGCCTTTGATTGTACACCATGTATGGAATGTTTGTATGTTAAGAATGTTCATGTTCGTATGTTGTTTTGGCTTGTCAATTAAAAATAATAATAATTTAAAAATAAAATTAAAAATAATAATAGAGAGTACACAGGTAGTTCAGTGGTTAGAATGCCTGCCTTTTGTGCGGGAGATCTGAGTTCGATTCCAGGACCATGC
>PVIY010029868.1:0-31586 GCA_004026745.1 Myrmecophaga tridactyla | reverse complement strand
AACAAGTCTATAGAAATGTCCAATCAAAGGCATCCAGGGAAAGATACCTTGGTTCAAGAAGGCCGATGAAGTTCAGGGTTTCTCTCTCAAGCGAGACGGCACATGGTGAACACAGTCAGGGCTTCTCTCTCTCGGCTGGAAGGGCACATGGCGAATCCGGCATCATCTGCTAGCTTTCTCTCCTGGCTTCCAGTTTCATGAAGCTCCCCGGGAGGCATTTTTCTTCTTCATCTCCAAAGGTCACTGGTTGGTGGACTCTCTGCTTCGTGGTGCTGCAGCATTCTCTGAATCTCCCATTCTCCAAAATGTTTCCTCTTTTATAGGACTCCAGTAAACCAATCAAGACCCACCCAAATGAGTGGAGACATGTCGTCCCCTAATCCAGTTTAACAACCACTCTTGACTAAATCACATCATCCAGGGACATGATCTCATTACAGTTTCAAATATACAGTATTGAATAGGGATTATTCTACCTTTAAGAAATGGGATTTATGTCAAAACATGGCTTTTCTTAGGGGGTATACTTCCTTTCAAACCAGCACAACATCTTTTCATGTGCATTTTAGCCATTTGTATTTCCTCTTCTGAGAAGTGTCTGTCCATGTCTTTTGCCCATTTTGTAATTGGGTTGTTTGTCTTTTTGTTGTTGAGTTGAACAATCTCTTTACATATTCTGGATACTAGACCCTTATCTGACATATCATTTCCAAATATTGTTTCTTACTGTGTAGGCTATCTTTTTACTTTCTTGACAATGTACTTTGATGCACAAAAGTGTTGAATATTGAGGAGTTCCCATTTATCTATTTCTTTCTTCAATGCCCGTGCTTTGGGTATAAGATCTAGGAAACTACCTCTTATTAGAAGATTTATAAGGTATCTCCCTACATTTTCAACTAAAAGTTTTACGGTCTTAGATCTAATGTATAGGGCTTTGATCCATTTTGAGTTAATTTTAGTATAGGGTGAGAGATATGGATCCTCTTTCATTCTTTTGCATGTGAATATCCAGTTTTTCATTCTTTTGCATGTGAATATCCAGTTCTCCAAGCACCATTTATTGAAGAGATTGTTCTGTCCCAGGTGGCGTGGTTTAACTACGTTATTGAAGATTGATTGTCCATAGATGAAAGGGTCTATATCTGAACACTCTATTCAATTCCATTGGTCAGTATATCTATCTTTATGCCAGTACCATGCTGTTTTGACCACTGTAGCTTTGTAATATGCCTTAAAGTCAGGTAGTGTGAGACTTCCGACTTCATTTTTCTTTCTCAGGATATTTTTAGCTATTTAGGGCACCCTGCCCTTCCAGACAAATTTGGTTATTGTTATTTCTATTTCTGAAAAGAAAGTTTTTGGGATTTTAATTAGTATTGCAATGAGTCTATAAATCAATTTAGGTAGAATTGACCTCTTAACAGTATTTAGTCTTCCAATCCATGAGCACAGTATGCCCTTCAATTTATTTAGATCTTCTGTGATTTCTTTTAGCAATTTCTTGTAGTTTTCTTTGTATAGATCTTTTGTATCCTTAGTTAAATTTATTTCTAAATATTTTATTCTTTTCATTGTAATTATAAATGGAATTTTTTTTCTTGATTTCCTTCTCAGATTGTTCATTACTGGTGTATAGAAACACCACAGCTTTTTGAGTATTGATCTTTTAACCTGCCACTTTGCTGTACTCACTTATTAGCTCTGGTACTTTGCTGTGGATCTGGGGGGGGGAGGTTGACATGCATCAGATCATCTGCAAACAGTGAGAGTTTTAGTTCTTCCTTTCCAGTTTTGATGCCTTGTATTTCTTTTTCTTGTCCAATTGCTCTGGTTATAACTTCCAACACAATGTTAACAGTGAATGTCCTTGTCTTGTTCCTGATCTTAGGGGGAAAGTTTTCAGTTTTCCCCATTGAGGATGGTGTTAGCTGTGGGTTTTTCATGTATTCCCTTTATCAGGTTAAGGAAGTTCCCTTCTATTCCTATCATTTGAAGTGTTTTCAATAAGAAAAGATTTTGAATTTTGTCAAATGCCTTTTCTACATCAATTGAGATAATCATGTCTTTTTTCTACTTTGGTTTGTTGATATGGTACATTACATTAATTGATTTTCTTATGTTGAGCCATCCTTGCGTACCTGTGATGAATCCTACTTGGTCATAGTATAAAATTCTCTTAATGTGCCACTGGATTCAATTCACAAGATTTTTTGTGGATTTTTACATCTATATTCATTAGAGGGATGGATCTGCAATTTCTTTTCTTCTAGTATCTTTGTCTGGCTTTGGTATGAAGGTGATATTGGCTTTATAAAATGAGTTAGGTAGGCTTCCTTCTTTAATTTTTTTGAAGAGTTTGAATGGGATTGGTACTAATTCTTTCTTGAATGTTTGGTAGGACTCAAATGTGAGGCCAACTGGTCCTGGACTTTTCTTTTTTTTGGAACTTCTTAATGACTACTTTAATTTCTTTACTTGTGATTGGTTTGTTCATGCCTTACTAGAAGTTGGCCATTTCATCTACATTGTCTAGTTTATTAGCATAAAGTTGTTCATAGAATCCTCTCATTACTTCCTTTATTTTTGCAGGGTCAGTGGTTATGTCTCCTCTTCTGTTTTTTTATTTTATTTATTTAGATCCTCTCTCTTCTTTTTGTAAACCTTGCTAAAAGGTCTATCAATCTTATTGATTTTCTCAAAGAACCAGATTCTGATTTTGTTGATTTTCTTGATTGTTTACATGTTCTCAATTTCATTTACTTCTACTCTAATCTTCATTATTTCTTTCCTTTTGCTTGCTTTGGGGTTAGTTTCCTGTTCTTTCTCTAGTTCTTCCAAGTGGACAGTTAATTCCTCTATTTTTGCTCTTTCTTCTTTTTTGATATAGGCATTTAGGGTGATAAGTTTCCCTTTTAGCACGGCCTTTGCTGCATCCCATAAATTTTGATATGTTGTGATTTCATTTTCATTTTCCCTGAGATATTTACTGATTTCTCTTGTAATTTCTTCCTTGACCCACTAGGGGTTGTTTAGGAGTATGTTGTTGAGCCTCCATATATTTATGAGTTTTCTGGCCCTCTGCCTATTATTGATTTCCAACTTCATTCCTGTATGATATAAGGAAGTGTTTTGTATGATTTCAATCTTTTAAAATTTATTGAGACTTGCTTTGTGACTCAGCATATGGTCTATCCTTGAGAATGATCCATGAGCACTTGAGAAAAAGGTGTGTCCTGCTGTTGTGGGATGTAATGTTCTATAAATGTCTGTTAAATCTAGTTTGTTTATTGTGTTATTCAAATTCTCTGTTTCTTTATTGATCCTCTGTCTAGATGTTCTGACCTTTGATGACAATGGATAATTGAAGTCTCCAATTTATAATGGTAGATGTGTTTATTTCTCTCTTCAGTATTTGCCTCATGTATTTTGGAGCCTTCTGGCTTGGTGCATATTTATGATTGTTATGTCTTCTTGTTGAATTGTTCCTTTTATTGATACATAGTGTCCTTCTTTGTCTCTTTTGAATGTTTTACATTTGAAGTCTAATTTGTTGGATAGTAGTTGTTCTAGTTGCTAGCTTTCTCTCCTGGCTTCCTGTTTCATGAAGCTCCCTGGGAGGCATTTTCCTTCTTCATATCCAAAGGTCTCTGGCTGGCAGATTCTCTGCTTCGTGGTGCTGCAGCATTCTCTGCTCTCTCCGAGTCTCCAATCTCCAAAATATTTCCTCTTTTATAGGACTTCAGAAACTAACCAAGACCCACTTGAATGGGTGAAGACATGTCATCACTTAATCCAGCTTAACAACCACTCTCAATTACATCACATCTCCAGGGAGACGACTTAATTACAGTTTCAAATATACAATGCTGAATAGGGATTAGAAGAAACGGCTGCCTTTACAAAATGGGATTAAGATTAAAATATGGCTTTTTTTGGGGACACACATCCTTTCAAACCTGCACATTAGTATAGCTACTCCTACTCTTTTCTGATTGTTGTTTGCATGGAATATCTTTTCCCAACCTTTCACTTTCAACCTATGTTTATCCTTAGGTCTAAAATGCATGTCCCATAGACAGCATATAGATGGGTCCTGCTTGGTTTTTGGTTGCATGGTCTGGGAATCGAACCTACATCTCTCTCATGAAAGGTGAGCATTGTACCACTTAACCACTCATGTACCCCAGACTATATCTTTTGATTGGGAAGTTTAATCCATTAACATTTAATGCTATTACTGTAAGGGCAGTACTTTCTTCTACCATTTTGCCTTTTGGATTTTATATGTCATATCTAATTTTTCTTCTTTTTACCTTTACTGATAATCTTCATTTCTACACTCTTCTCCACACCTCTTTCTGCTGTCTTTTCCTGTCTGTGTCTACTGTTCCCTTTAGTATTTCTTATAGAGCTGGTCTGTTGGCCACAAATTCTCTCAGTGATTTTTTTGGGTCTGGAAATGCTTTAATTTCCCCCTCATTTTTGAAGAACAATTTTACTGGATATAGAATTCTTGGTTGGGAATCTTTCTCTTTTAGTGTCTTAAATATATCATACCACTGTCTTCTTGCCTCCATGGTTTCTGCTGAGAGATTTATACTTAGTCTCACTGGGCTTCCCTTGTATGTGATGGATTGCTTTTCTCTTGCTGCTTTCAAAATTCTCTTTCTCTCTGACATCTGACATTCCGACTAGTAAGTGTTTTTGAGTATGTCTATTTGGATCTATTCTGTTTGCAGTATGCTGCACTTCTTGGATCTGTAATTTTAAGTCTTTCATAAGAGTTTTGAAATTTTCAGTGATAATTTCCTCCATTAGTTTTTCTCCTCCTCTTCCCTTCTCTTCTCCTTCTGGGACACCAACAACACATATTCATGTGCTTCATGTTGTCATTCAATTCCCTGAGTCCCTGCTCATATTTTTCCGTTCTTTTCCCTATATTTTCTTTTGCTTGTCAGATTTCAGATGTCCCATCCTACTGTTCACTAATTCTATCTTCTGCCTCTTGAAATCTAACATTGTAGGTTTCCATTGTTCTTTTCAGGTCTTCTACTGTGCCTTTCATTCCCATAATTTCTGTGATTTTTTTTTCAGACTTTGATTTCCTCTTTTTTTTTTTGCCCCTCGCCTTCTTTATATCCTCCCTCAATTCATTGTTTTGATCTTTGATAAGATTTTCCATGTCTATTTGAATATCCTGAATTAATTGTTTCAATTCCTGTATCTCATTTGAATTGTTGATTTGTTCCTTTGACTGGGCCATATCTTCAATTTTCCTAGTATGATTCATTATTTTTTGCTGGCATCTAGACATTTAATTTCCTTAATTAGTTTGTTCTGGAGATTGTTTTCACTTTTTTTACCTAGGACTTTCTTGCTGGATGACTTTGTTGTCTATCTGTTCTTTGACATTCAGTTCAGCTTATTCTAGACCTCTAGCTTAGGTTTTGCTTAACAGATCAGGATTTTTCAGTTCTTGTTTTCTTGTTTCTTGCTTTGCCTGTATGGTGCCTTTTTTTTCCCCTTAGGAGGGTTTACTTAGGTATTATAAGCCTCAGTCAGATCTTTACAGACCAGACTGGCCTCCCCTTGAGAAGGAAGGGTCACCTGCATCGGTTTTCCCTGAGGGTGAGACCCAGCAGGTTGAAAGATTTTTCTATGGAGCCTCTAGATTCTGTGTTTTCCCTATCCTGCCCAGTATGTGGAATTTGTCTGCCTGCAGGTCCCACCAGCATAAAGTGATGCAGTACCTTTAACTTCAGCAGACTCTCCCTGCTGGGGTATGGTTGAGACCGAGGAGAGGTTGTAGTTTGGCTTTCATCACTTCAGTTTTCCAGACCCGGGGGTTTGAATTCCTTGAGGGAGGGATACCACCTGAGCTGGGCCCCACCCCTCTCCTGGAGAAGGTACAGCCTCCAGGGAATTATTTCCTTTCACCTGACCAGCTCCTTTTCCTAGCAGACAAGCTTAGTTCTGCCCTTGTCTGGGGCAGATGGAGCCTGAGAAACCTTGCAGTTGTATGCAAAGAGCAGTCAAGCCATAGAAACACAACCACAAAAAAGAAAAAAATTCTTTTCATAGGATTTTTCATAGCAGGACCCCAGTTCCTTGGGTTTGCCAATCAAGAGCTTAAGTTGATATGTTGCTCTGGATATCTCCAGGTCCTATGTGCCCTGTTCTTTCCTTCAGGGCCCAGACCTTTTCAAGTATTTTGTGCCCTCCGATCCAAAAAAAACTCTTTTATTTTCTTCTTTTTCCATCAGCTCTCCCCAGTCTGTGCAGGGGCAAAAACCAACAACCTCAGCTTTTGCTCGAGGTTCAGCTGAGCTGGGGGTCTATTTTTAGTAGTCAGAATTTGTTAATTAATTCTGCAGTTAAGCTTGGTTGAGCTCAGCCCCTTGCTGTTAGTAAAGTCTCTTTCTTTTCCTCTATGGGAAGCAGCCTATGGGGGAGGGGTGCAGGCCTCTGTGACTTGTGGGACTCACGGTTCTGAGTGGGATCACAGCTGGTCCAGCTTATCTAGACTGGTGTATGCTCTCTGTCCGGTAACTGATGTGGCCCCAGCAGTTGTTCTGTACTCTTCCTGGCTATTTATTAGCTGCTCTGGAGGAGAAACTAAATTCCATACTCACTAAACAGCCATCTTGAATCCACCTGAATGTGTTAACTCTTATTATCTTTATAGCACCTAACATTTAATTGGGAAACAATGTCAGCTTGCATTTCTGTTTTATTGTATTCTCTGTCCTCCAAAGGTTAGTAATTATTGGGTTCTGCTTCCAGCTGTCTTTTAAATTGAATGCAGGGAATTTCTATAAATTCGCATCTTCTCAGAATTTCAGCAATTTCCAAGTCTACACCTCTACTGTACATCTCTTCTTTTACTTTCAGATCTGTATTACAAGCTGCAAACTGACATCTCTAAATAAAAGTCATTAACTTCTTTTCTCTAAAATACGGTGGCCTTGGTAATAGATCACTATGAGCTAACCCAAAGGCAGTGAGGAGTACGTTCCCTGCAGGCAATGGGGGAGTGAGCCCACCTGACCCCACCTCATACCCACCAGATTCTACCTCTCCCCCCGCCCCCGAAGCCAATGAGAAGTCAGCCATGTTGGACAAAGAGAAAGGTGAGGGAGGACTAACCAACTCAGATGGAAGATTTGGAAAGGGTTGGTGAGATGCTTCAGGGTAGCAGGAGCTCTTGGGTAGCAGGCTATGAGGACTCAATTTGCTTTGTGGTTATTGTTGAAGACCTTGCATCAACGAGGCATTTTTCATTATGTCCTTAAAGGACGGTGAGTCACAGCTGGGAGTGATATTGTTTTTTTCTTTCTTATTTTCTTTCTAGATAGGGGAAAACATAATTTGTCATTCCCTTGCGGGGTAAAATATTACCTTTGAGGTAGGGTAAATATGTGAATTACAATTGTTGAGATTTCTTTTTAATGGGTCTTGACACTATGTATGGACTTCATGCAGAAAACAAAGTTGAATGAGAAAAGAGTGAGAAAAAAATGGTGAGTTAGGGTTCAGTTCAGATGTCTGGGTCCCAGAGAGAGTCTATTGTCAATCTATAGCCAAATGTGCCAGGGCAGGAGAACAAGATATAGGTCTGTTTGGAGTGCATTTGTGTGACCAGGGAGTTTGATAAACTAAAGAGGCATCTCAAGCTAGTATTAGGGACAACTCCCCAGAAGTCTGAAATCATGTGAAAGGGACCATTGTACTGCCTATATCTGTTGTCCTTTCATAAAAATAATTGCTTGATCCTTCTCTGGGTATCTCTTCTTAATCTCTCCAGGATAATCCTGGCTGTAAGAGCAGCTGGATGCTGCCTTACCTGAGCTTGGAGCTGTTCTGGGATACCTGAAGAAAAGAAGACCCTCATGTGACTTCAGCCTTAGGTTGCTTTCTTGTCACAAACACAGAGAATTTTATCAGACTCAATTCAAGGTACATGGAAATAGGGTTGAACAGAGTGTAAGGGCTTAAAGAAAGTGGGTGACAAAATCAAATCCTTCCCAATTATAGAAATTCAGCATTTGGTTCCCTCTCAGAACACTTGATGGACCATCAATAACTAGGGTCAAAATCAAGTCCAGCAATGGACATGCAAGGCACAAGATAACTAAGACATCAGTGCTTACTAACACAGAACCTTCTAATTAAAGAGAAAACTATCACTCCAAATTAAGTCATTATTTTTCACCTATAGATCTGAGTATCTGAAATATATCTCAATGGCATACTGGAGATATATTAAGTTTTATACAAACAAATGACTGGATGATTTTAAAAACATTAACTCCTGTGTTAAACAGTATCATTAGTGCAGAATGTCTTAGATGCTGTGTAGCTAAAATTCATGCACTACCATTCACATGTACAAAACTAGAACTGATTTTATTTTGAGTAATTGGTTGTGAAGCCCCAGGGTCCAGCCTCTTCCTCTATAGAGAGAGTAAGTTGCTGCATATAGCTGATTATACAGAAGTGAAAGTTCAACAGACCTCCTCGGGAAAGAATGTACAGCTGGAATCATAAACCACTTATCCTGTAAAGCATTAAAACTCCTCTCTCCTGATATGTTGATAAAAAATCTCCAACCCCCTGGGACCCTGGTGAAACCTTATTCTCATACTGTATGGGATGTCCTTGTTCTAAGCCCTTATAAGCTGCTCTGTGTGTCCCCTCCCTTTGCACAGCATTGATTTCCATTTTCTGGACAGCTGCCACCAGGAAAAATCTTCTCCTATTTGTAAGTCCTAATAAAACTCATATCTGACTCCATGCCTTGCAAGTTCTTTGGTCTTGGGGCTGTGCAGACCAGAGCCCATCAATAGCTGGGTTGGAACATTGCTTTAGTCTCCGGTTTTAACCCTCAAATTAATTTTGAGGACTTTTTTTGTTCAAGGTCCTTCACCAATTTTATAGGTTACTATTTAGAATTTAGAAGTAATTGCCTTTTCTGACCCTATGAGTCCCTAAAGTTCCAGTATCTCTTCATCCCCTTTTTCTTCTGCTTGCAAATTGGCAAATTCTTTCTTGGGTCATCATTTTTTTATAATGCCTTGCTATAAATGAAAAAGTAGAATCAAAGATACACTATACTCAGACTCTTTTTAATTCCCTGCCCTTAGAACCTAGATTCTGCCTGGCAGATATCTCTACAGTCTAATACATGTAGAACATTTAATCTGCCTTGTAAGTGACAGTGTCTCAAATGTTTTGTCATTACATCTTTCCAGACTCTGAAATCAGTTTCCACATTGTCCTCCACACAACCACATATTTCAGGTGTGATGCAGCAGTACCCAACTTCAAGGTACGAGCTTCTCTGTTGTAAGGTAATCTTGGTTACTATGGTAGATAACACTCCAAAATATACGTGGTTTAATGCAACAGAAGTTAATTTCTTATTACTAAAGTTCCACAACAGGTGTCTATAATCCCTGTGTGGTTCTCCTTCAAGTAGTGCTTCCAGGATTCCACCACCTTCCCTACCTTATTTCCAAAGTAAGGACATGGAGAATTGTGCATGCAATGTTTTTTGAACTATACCTTGAAGTGATACAGATCACAACTCTTCACTTTCAAGGAAAAAGAGATTTCTATAATCGTGGATGTTTTAGCTAACTCCAACAAGCTACTGTAAAAATTACAAAAAAATCAGACACTTTTGTGACTATGTGCATCACCACAAATAATAATGTATCCTATCATCACTAAAAGAGAGCAGCATGCAGTGTTGTGGTGGGACTAAACCTTGGCTCCCAATATTTGGCTTTATGAGCTCATGCAGGATGCATGACTTCAGAGCTTCAGTTATTTTACCTACAAGGGAAAAAAGAAAAGCTTGAGCTAGTGCTGGGCCATCACATACAGAGTTTTTCTTATTCTTCCATTTTATGATGACATAGTGAATGGCATTTAGTAGTAATGGGTGTATACTCTTTAATTAATATGTTTTTCAGAGCATTTGTCTTTGTTTTCTTTCCCCCACAGCAGACATTAAGGCAAGGACTTGGGTAAAGTATTGAGTCAGGCATATAAAGCACCCTCTTCTCATATAAAGAAAACAGTCACAGCGTTAAATAAAACAGAGCTTTATTCACTTACGGGACAAAGTAGAACGGAATATAAACAACTTTGAAATGGTGTGTCATTAAGGAAATGAGTATGCATTGTTTATTGCTTATGGGTTGACCTCAGAGGTTTTGAAGAGGAAAAACCCAAAGGAGACAAGTCTTTATATTGGTTGATTTCTTAAGACAATGAATGGTGCAAGCCACGCAAAGATCTGAGCAAAGAAGAACATGTATGCAAATCACAAAACACTCTGTGCTTTTTTAATTGCATAATATGTGGGGGTGGTTTTTAAGTTCTCAGCCTTGCATAACAGGGGAAATGATTGTTCTGGTTCTCACAGGGAAGGGAGGAAAACCAATATTAAGATTGCTTAATGCATAAATTAACCACTGAAGGAAAAGAAAGCTGGGGTATTTATCTACAGCCTCCCATCCCTCACTGGCTGACTTTGCTTCCGAGATTTTAGTTCCCAGAATCCTTAAAACTGGAAGACCTGGAGAGTATCCTCAGGCAGGGAGACTCCCAAAACATTGACAAGCTTGAGAAGTTTTTGTAGGTCACTTGCAGGTTAGACTAGGGGTATATTTGCTAAAACATTCAAAGACAATTCTAAAAAAAGTGAAAGTGATTTAGTTTTTACATTTTAATTATAGACTTCAATTTTGCATTTATTCTTGGATTGAAAAATTGAAAAGAAAGTGTAATTACTCAGGATAAGTGAGAAATTATTTTGTGGCAATCGCAGAAAAATTTGGAATGTCAATACTATAAAAACTTTTCCCATGGGCTCTGTTAAACGTTTTAGCATACACACAATAGAGCAGAACCATCCTTTAATAATATTAGTCAGGGGAATAAGGACAGACAAGTTTTACCTAATGATACCCTTTGCTATAAGCCTTCTAGAGGATTAAATGTACTAAAATACAATTCCAGGCCATATTTTAATGCTTGATCAAGTAGAGAGGATTTAAGTTGAGACAAATTCTAAACACGAGCTTACCATGCTTCTCCAATACATAGCTGGGTGTTAGACTACATTAGAAACACTTACAATTAATGTTCCAAATATGAGTGAATTTTATTTTCCTATAATAAAGAGTATTCTGAAGAAATGTATCATTCATAACAAGAAAAAAATGAGACAAATATTTCAAACAAAAGCATCAAAGACAAGGAGGAAAAAATGTGAAGACTTGAATTTTCTTCAGATCTTAAAAAAACATTAAAAACCTGAAATACTTCACAGGACTGAAATGAAATAACAGTTGAAAAATAGAGAAATAACATTGTTTATAACTATTAGCAATGCTGAGTACATACAATTTTACTCTTGATTAACTAAGTGGAAATTTCACAGCCACTTTGTTAGATGTCAGTGGAATCCCATAGAGTAGAAAAGCTAGAAATACTACTATACATACCATACAGATGTGCTCTATAGATATTTTCCAGGTTGCTTTGAACAGCTGTGTTATTAAATTAGAAAATCAGGTTGAGATTATGCTCAAGGCGAAAGCAATACCGAATCCGTCCATGTCAGGATCTTGAGATTCAGGACAGAAAACGAAGAGGTTAGACTAACAACCAGTTACAAAAATGAGGAATTATACTGAAAAACATATTAAAAGAACAAGTACTTCACACAAAAGTCTTATAAATAAAATAAATTTATGTAAAAAAAGCCATTTGAAAGAAAAGTAAGTCAACTTTCGGTCAATGCAAAGATAAAAATTAAAGAAAGGATCATAATAGGAAATGGAAGAACAAATAAAAAATAAACATGTAGTTTTCTTAAATACAACACCAAAAGCACAATCAATAAAAGAGAAAAAATAGATAAATTGTGCTTCATTAAAATTAGAAACTTTAGTGCTTCAAAGAACAGTATCAAGAGAATGAAAAGGCAATGTAAATGTGAGCTGTGAAAAAGACATATATCCCATTAGGATTTAATATCCAGAATATGTCAAAAACTCCTACAACTCAAGATAAAAAGATAAACAGTTAAATTTTTAAAATAGACAAAAATACTTGAATAGATATTTATCCGAAGAAGATATCTAAAGGCCAATAAGCACCTGTAAAAATACTCAGCATCTATAGCCCTTAAGGAAATGCAAATAAAAATCACGATGTGATAACCACTTCACACTTACTAGGATGGCTATTCCAAAACAAAACAAAACAAAAAACAGGAAACAACAAGTGTTGGTGACGATGTGGAGAAATTGGAACCCTCATATACTTCTGGGAGGAATGTAAAGTGGTGCAATCCCTGTGGGAAACAGCTTGGTGGCGCCTCAAAATATTAAACTTAAAACTACCACATAAGCCAGCAATTCTACTCCTAGGTATATATTTAAAAGGACTGAAAATAGGGACTCAAAAAGTTACTTGTAAACCAATATTCATAGCAGCATTATTCACAATAGCCAAAATATGAAAACAACCCATGTGTACAGCAACAGATAGATGGATAAACAAAATGTGGTATACATATACAATGAAATATTATTCAGCCATATAAAGAATATTGATATGATTCCATTTACATGAAATATCTAGAATAAGCAAATTAATAGAGGCAGAAATTAGAATAGATGTTACCAGAGGTAGGGGAGAAGAAGAATTGGAAACTGTTGCTTAATGAATAGTTTCTGTTTTAGATTATGAAACATTGTTGAAATAGTGTTGATGGTTGAACAACATTGTGATTTTGTTAATGCCACTGAATTCTACACTTAGAAACAGTTAAAATGGCAATTTCATCTTACATATACTTTACACAATATAAATAAATCTGTAAATCTAAAAAATACTGAATTTTAATATATTTTTAAGGATTTTTTTTGCTTCATCTAGCACTTGCAAATAATCGCAATTCCACTGAAAGAATATTCAACTGCAGAACTCCCTTTAGAATAAAAAAAAATATTGACATGAAATATGAAATGGGGGAGTTAACGAGAAAGTATGAAGATCCAACTTGAATATTTGTTTCTCCACTGAGATAGGAATTGAGCAGAAACTTCACAAAGATTAATAGCAACACAATATTAAATCTAAAGAATACGTGGCATGTTGTACCCTTCAGATTTCTGAAAAGGTAGATATTTTGCAGGATTATGAATGAAAATTTGAAGCACTGATGCCCAAAGGAGAAAAACTAGATAAAAATTGAAATGGTGTGGTCTTCATGATGTCATTTATATGTAATTGTAAATTTTCCCAATAGTAAAAATACATTGAATCAATATCAGAAATGTCTATTCTTAATTCTGAATATGTTATGCAATGACACTGATCAGTTCATAGACCCAAGCCATAACCAATGTTAATAATTTAATTTTTTGAATAACTAGTATTTATTTTTTAATTTCTGTCACAATTTTATTCATCTTTTAAGCTTTGTATTATGGACATTTCTAACTTTATATTAAGGTAATTTACTATAATATAATGTCTTTCATATACTCAGCTTCAACAAATATGAATATCTTACCAGTTTTTGTTATCTATTTCAATTCTCATGTAAGAAAAAAACAAACCTCTGTTTATATTAAATATTTCACAAATACAGTAAGCTACATAAAACAACTGTGTGGCCTAATGAATTATTAATATGCAGGCATATTTTTACCACCCCACATGTCAGGGGATAGGAGTTAGGCTGCCACATTTAATATCTTCCATGTGCATTATCCCCCAAAAAAGTCCTCCCTGCTAGCTAAGAGAGGTCACTTTTCTGACTTTTAAAGTAATCACTCTTTTGCTTAGCTTTAGGATTGTATCACCTGAGTGTGAATCTCTGAATTTTAGTTTTGCATATTTTTGAATAGATCCTTTAATTCTCTTTTAATATATGAGGTATTATTTTTCCTTTGCATTTAAAAAAATAAATCAATTTGTGCTACAGAGTTTTCCATGGCTTGGATATTGCTTTACCACAGACCACTGAAAAGCCTAGAAACAATGATAAGCCAGGAGCAATATACAGCCTTCCCACCCAAATTATGGTATTGGAAGACCACTTCCAACTAAAGCAAACCAGCGTTCTTAGAAAAAGATGTGACTCTAGGTCTGGACCATGAAGTATTCAAGATGACCTCTACTACCAGATTTCAAGGAAGCTATCAAATATTGCTAGAGTCATGTCAAAATGATTCTGGAATCAAGGCAGTGCACAGTGGCTCAGTGGCAGAGTTCTAACCTGCCATGCCAGAGACCCGGGTTCACTTCCCAGTGCCTGACCATGCCAAAAAAAAAAAAAAGATTCAGGAATCAACTTAAAGAAGCTTGTATTGGTCAAAGATTGAATCATATAAACATCAAAAAGAATAAAAACTTCAGTAGATTTAAACCCACCAACTGTCTTAAAATTTCATGACTTCATAAGAATACCCACACCCACACACAAAATCTAAAGAATTCCTTTGGAAGATACTATGGAATCCATTCTTTATTTTGAAAATTAATAAATATAGAGAAAGAAAATAAAGCATGTATCCTGCCTTTTCTACACATATTGCACAATTGGTAAAAAGTTAGTAAATATGAGGAAATTTCTATTTATAAAAGTGTTTCACAAATATGGGTAAGGAATGTCACCATTTATAGTCCCTTGCTTTGGTCTAACATCCCAACAGAGAAAAAAGCAGACACTGTGCGCTTGTACCTGGTGAAAGACACAGCTGGTCAAAGAGTCGCCAAAAAAAACAAACCTCAGTAAGATAATGCCACTAGATTCAACCACCAATTTAAAGGAAATACCAAGGACAGGAGAACATTCTCCAACCAAAATGTTTCTCTGTCTCTCTCTCTCTCTGCTAAGAACTATTATTTTCTTTGGCATCTTTACCTTTTTCCATTTCTTTAACCAATAGAACCAATGACTTTCTTTTTAGAAATATTTTCAACAAAAAAATGATGGTTTTGGTTTTGGTTTTTGCTTTATGCAGGCTACCACAAAAGCTACCATAGTGAGAAAATAGCAATACCTATTTTTTCTTTGTGTGGTTGCGATGTAGTCAGGCTCATTCGTTAGTTATATTACTTACCAATCTTTAGAAATGCCTCACAGAAATTTGTACAATAGCTCAAAATACAAATTGGCACATGTATGAACCTCTTGGATCATATTTTATTAGTAGAAACTGTGTTTTATCAATAAATTTAGTTGGTCTGATCTAATATTTGCTGTGGTTATAAGGCAAAAGATGTAATTGTATCACGTTTGTGTTTTTGTGGGTGTTTTCTCCAATCTTGAGACAGAGAAACTTGAACAGATTTATCACTCAGGTTTGATCATCATTTTATTAATCAATTTCACAGAGACAAGAAAAAAGTAATCACTTTTTTCAAAACAACTTATATGTGGATGCATATTTTTGTAGAATATCAAAATTTGTAATCAACCAGAATTTTTGCCCAGCATTTCTTTGTTGCCTATATGCTAGCCATACTCCTTTGACTTCCCTCTATAGAAATGCGTTTAAGAGAAACAAAAGCACACAATACTTTTGGATCTATGTTCTAAAATACTGAAAGCAGAGATAATAGTCAGGATAGAAGGACTTGTGCTTTGTTAGAGTCAGTGTTTGACCTTCAAAATTCTAAGTTTTAAAGGCATGAAAGTTTAAACCATAAGTAATGTACTGAAATATAATAAAGTACACCCTAACGATGTTCTTCCTTTTCTTCTCCTTTCTCAACTTGAGAACATGATAGATAAAATTAATTTCAGGGCAGGCCATGATGGCTCAGCAGGCAGAGTTCTCACCTACCATGCCGGGGACCCGAGTTCATTTCCCGGTGCCTGCCCATGCAAATATATATATATTATATATAATCCACAGAACTCTATCCACAGAAATTGAGCACATATCTTAATATACCAGTAGCAGCTTATTTTCATAAATGTCAAAGATAAGTCTACCTTGCTTTGTGCAATGGCCATGATTCTATAAATCTGCAGGTAGGACATACTCTTAAAGAAAAAGAACAGCTAATTATGTAAGTAACTATCTAAAGAACATTGAGAGCTAATATTAAAATTAAAAGAGTGATAGTAAATGAAAGGAACATGAATAAGTACATTTAAAAAATGCAGACATTATTAATTGGCTTAACAAATAAGCACTAAAGAATTCAAGACTATTATAAAGGAAGGGCTGGAAGAACTGTGATTAATGATTGCCAAAGGAAAGAGTGTGTGCTTGCAAATATGCACATGTCCTCATACACTCATGCCTACCACACATAAGATAAATTGGCATATATGGTAAATTGAATTATGTACCCCAGAAAGAAGCTATGTTTTTAATATTAATCCATTCCTGTGGGTGTGAATTTATTGTAAATAAGAGCCTCTGTAGTTGTTATTTTTAGTTAAAGTGTGGCCTACTGAATCAAGATGGGTCTTAATTTTATTACTGGAGGCCTTATTAGAGGAAAGACACGAGGAAGAGTTGGATGCCAAAAGTCAGAGGAATCTGGAATAGAAAGAAGAGGCTATCATTTTGTGATGGCAAAGCCAAGGCACCCCAAGGATTGCCAGAAGACAGAATGCTACCAACTCCAGTCTCTGAAACAATGAACTGATTAATTTCCATTGTTTAAACCAATACATTGTCTTAGCATCTGGAAAACTAAGGCAGAAAATCTCAGGAAAAATGTGAATATCCAGATTGGGGAAGCAGCATCAGCCACAAAAATGCTTGAAAATTCTTTCTAGGCCTTGCATCATTTGCAATTACTTCTGTTTCTGTGCTTAGGAAGCAATCTGGTTGACCACTGACCAACCAATTGATTTTCTTTCCTTGTCAAGGATCTATTTCTATTTGTCAGCTATAACTAAGGGATAAGGATTTCATAATATAAACAAGGGCCATGGGCAGAACTGGCAAGAATATAATGTATAGCAAAGTACTCGATTTATTTTAAAAATAGGGATAACTTTCAGAGAAGAGCTGTGATTAGTCAAACATGTTCCAAAAATTCTGTCATTAGTATAAAATCTTGCATGTTTATCTTTGTTTTGCCTCTCTATTTTCATTTTATCATGTTGATGCATTTAAATTTTCAATTATGAAATAACATAATGGTTAATCCTTTACCTAAACGTTTCTTTGCTACATAATGAAGTTCTCAATAATTGGGCTTAAAGTTAACTTTAAGAACACTTTTGTATTCTCACACTCTGGAGAGTTCCTTATGATTGTCCTCTTGATAGTTGTCTCTTTAATGAGTAACAGTGATTTTTTTTTTAATAAAAGAAAAATAGGCATAGGAGAAAGAAAAAAAACTCTGCCTTTTAAAATCTTCTGTGTCAAGGTATATTTTCCAAAGTTGGAAAAAATATATATATATCACAATTGACAGACACTCCTCCCCGACCGATGATCTCTATTGGTGCTTCTAACTACCCCAACCAGTGGATGGGGCATAGGTCGTGGTATGTAACTTCTTCCAATGCTAGGTTATCACAAAAATATAACACCCACTGAATTCTCTCTCCTTCATGTACCACCTTCCTTTGAATACAAGCTACCATCTTGTGATGAAGTCCAGGGCATGTAAACGGAATATGCAAAGATAATCCTGCAAACACCTAACATAATTGTAAAATTCATCATAAATCCTGAATGCAAATAGTGACATTTCCATATCATTTACTCCCATGATTTAAAAGGAGGCCTGATGGCTTATATATTTAAGATCACCTCAAATTCCAAGATAATTGCTGGAGTTCCAGCCATCCAGCTTCATTCCAAAAACAAAGAAAGAAAGAGGTGGAGTGGAGTGAGGAAAAAGTTCTTACCTCTTAATTTTTTAATTTGTGGTAAAATTTACAGAAAGTGAAATGTTTAGATATGAAGTGCACACACATTTTTGAATTTTAACATATATGTATATATGTCAAATGTGAAACCATGACCACAATTTAGAAGATTTCTATTATTCCAGAAGTTTCCATCACTCTAACAGTCTCTACCCCAATTACAGAACATTCTTTTTATTTCTTACTCTGTATATTCTTTTCACCTGTTCTTCAGCGTCATGTGAATTGAATCAGTATATATAATGTTTTTGCTATTCATTCGTGCTTTCCTTCTTTTCTTAATTGCTTACCAATTTTCCCTTATACAAATATAACACAATGTTAATCTATTGTTCTGTATATGAAAATTTGTATTGATACTAAATTGGGGCTTTAAGAATAAAGTTGCTAACAAAATTCTTGAGCAAGTCTTTTTGTGGACAAGTGTGTAACAAGTGTGGACTTGCTAATCAGAGTTTATTTAACTTTATAAAGATTGCCAGGCTTTTCTAATTTGGTTGTTCCATTTTACATCCCCACCAACAATGTTTTACTTGGTCCACATCTTTGCTAACATTTGGCATTGACAGGCTTTTTCAGTTTACTCATTCTATTGTATCTCATTATGATTTTAATTTTCGCTTCTCTAATAAAGAAGTGTTATGGAAGATATTTTAATGCACTTACTGGAATCATATGTACTGCTTTTGTTGTGCTGTTCAATCTTTTGCCCATTTTAAAAAATGACTATTGTATATTTATTTATGGATTTGATGTCATTATTTATATATTAAGGATACAAGTTCTTTGTTAGATATGGACATTGGAAATATTTTCTCCAGTTCTTGCCCTGTTTGTTTATTTTATTGTGTTTTTAATTTTGATAAGGTTTAAGATCTCTCTCTCTCTCTCGTATTTCCCTATTTTGGAATTAATTCATCAAGATTTATGAAAACATTTTTAAATGTCTATGGGGATTCTGATTGGGAGTGAGTTAATCTGAGAAGCATGGACTTCTTAATGATATGAATTTTCCAATCTACAAATATGGCATATCTCTCTATTTTTTAGATTTCTTTAAATTTCTCTCAGCAATGCTTAGAGTTTTTCTGTGTACAGAACTTGTGTATACATTTTGCCAAATGTGTTGAAAACCATATGGACTATCAGTCATGGAATTTTCTTTTCTTGAAATGTTGGACATGCATTTTTTGCCTCAAATTTTTTGAAAGGGATTGTGTAGTGTTGGTATTGTTTTTCCATAAAGGTTTGATAGAATTTACTAGTGAAGTCTTCTGGGCTTGGAGTTTTTTTGTTGGAAGGTCTTTAATTACCAACTCAATTTATTAAATAACTGTGCTGAAACTCGATTTTTTTTTTATTTTTATCTTTATTAATTTGGGTAAGTTTGTTCTCAAAAAGTTTCTTCCACTTCACTGATATTGTTGAATTTTATTGCCATATAATTGTTTGTAGTGTTCCCTACTGCCATTTTAATATCTGTGTGCTCTGTGGAGCTGTATCTTTCATCTTCTGATATTGGTATTTGTTCTCTCTCTCTCTCTCTCATCCAATCTTGTTGGGGGGTTAATAATTTTATTAATCTCTTCAATAAAACAAATTGTGGCTTTCTTACTTGTCTTTGTCTTTGCTATTTCACCGATTTTATGTTGTGGATCAAATTTTCCTGCTACTTCATAAGTTTAGGATTTTTTAAATTTTAATTATTACTGGCCATGTATTGGTAGGAAGTTTAGATTATGTTGATATTCTTTACATGTTATTCATTTTTCTTTTAATAGGAGTTAACTTGCTGGGGGACCCCTCCTCATAGCCTTGTTTTTCCTTCTTAATAGGGTTGATCTATCTTGGTTTTGTGTTTAATCCCATGTAATGGTCCACATTCTAGGCTGTTTTTTCCTCCAAATACATAGGCGTTGTGAGGTGTCTGTTATACTTTCTCCCAAAATTCAGTACTTCAATAGCCTGAAATACCAATCTCTGCCTCCTCAGGTTGATAAGGCTGCCATCCTGCTTGAACTCTACTTCTCTGCACTACAGAAATGCAGTGTCCCATTTCAGAAAGCCTGGGCAAATGTTCCACTCACCTCCTGTGATTCCTTACCCTCAACAATGTCAGTGCTCCCCTGTCTGATGTCCACCATATGAAAAAGTCGTCTGATGTATTTTTCCACTTTTATAGTTTGGGCTAGTGAGATGGCAAATTCCAGGTGCATTACTCCACCCTGGCCAGAATGGAAACCTCAGTGAGCATTTTTAAAAGTGACTTTCCCTGAGACCCCACCCACAGCTTGGCACACATATCATTGACCATACCAACATGCAAGGGAGGCACATGAAGCAGTACTTTAGTTAGGTTCATTGTGATTTCCAAAAATATAAAGATGAAGAGGAGACCAAATATTGGACAAGCAAGCTGTTCATGGTACAATGGTGTATTTCCACAGGGTGTTTGATGGAGAATTGGAAGTGATGACAATGAGTATTGAATTGATTATGCCTTGTATGTTCATAAGATCAACAGCTTCACTAGAATGAACAAATCTATGGAGAGGAAAGAATCCTGCCTGATTAACTTTTTATTGTCTAAATTCCCTAGCATTTTACCTTGCATGCTACTTAAAAAAATTACTTTTTAAAATAAGATCCAATTGCTAACTGAGTTTACATATCTATAAAAATGTTCTATGAATTAGTCTTCTCCAGTAAAATGTAAAGTAACAAAACATTTTCTATTTTTGATGGTGTCAAATTTGAACTTGAGTAAAAGTATTTCCAATGAAAGTAGCACAAACAGTTGACCTAGAATAAATTCATAATTCACTGAACACTTGGGAGTAACAGTTTCTGAAATGTCTGCTTAGCTCATAAACACTGTGTAAAGCTTTTCCCTGCTCTGTGCCTAAGAGGCAAGAAATGGTTTTTAATATACAAGTCAGAAATTTCCTTTTAGACAACTGGAGAAGGACTCCACCCCCCCACCCCCCCACCCCCACCGTTATGTTTGGCCAATTATGTTCTTTCTTCAAGTATTTTTAAAATGGGGCTGAGGGATGCTAGTCAGATTTTTCTAGTTACTTAATATCAGCTGCCTTTATGTCCACAGAGAAGCAGAAAGAAACTGCCATCAATAAGAGAACATAAAGCAGTTGTACAACAACAAATAGAAATACGAATTTTGCTTCAAACTGACATCATTTAATTCCTTCCCTTTGACTGTGTGAGACAAACTCATATGTACTAATATTTTCTCCCTTTGTGGCATAAATTTCCTTGTGTCCATGTGTTACTTGTAACCAAATGCCTTTGATTGAGAAATATTTCTAATATTACCCAAAATGTTCTCTTCTGATGAGGCTGATCTTACCAGTTATTTTCCATATGGTAAGTAGGAATAATTCTACTCTTACTTGAATTCTCTTAATTCAAGTAGGCTTAAATATATTTCTATCTTTCCCAAAGATGCTACTCATGTTCTTTGATAATAGACATACACAATGCTCAAAATGTTTATGGTATTGAAGTAGTGACTTCTATGTCAATAAAAGATACAGTCTTGCCCAAGAGTACAATGTTGAATCTTTATCTGAGTATGAAATATTCAATAACAATTAAGCAAAGTTTATTTTATTTGGCCCATCCACATCATTTTTTTTTAAAGATAAAACTGAATTAAATCAAGAACGATGTTTTTTTTCTTCCTTTCTGAATTTTATATAAATTTGCTATGGTTCAATAAATATAGTAATGAGACACTTACTTTTTATAAACTCATTTGTAAAATCAAGTCACTAAGAATACTTAGTAACCCATTACATATTGAGTGCTAAAGAGCATCCTATTACAAGGATGACTTAAAAATAAAAAATAATGTTTTTATATCTTTTAAGTCAGAGTAAAAAATATTGTACTTAAAGAATCAGGCTCCACTACTAAGTATGTCTGTTGCCATAGGCAATTAACTTTAAAAGACTGAGATTCAGTTTTTAAAATAACATACTAGCTACTGTCCTCTCATATGATTGACGTAAAAATTGCACGAGGCAATGTATGACATGCAAGGTCATCTGAAGAAAAGAAAAGTACTTACAAACAATTGGGTGCATGTTATGGTGGCAAACCCTGAGATTTCCAATTTACAACATGTAATATTAGCTTTGTAATAATTCTTTCCTGAATACAAGGAAAGAATAAATCTAATATAGTTGGAGTTATGCTGCCTTAGGTGTTTTTTTTAATTTGGCCTTGCGATGAAATTTGATACTCATTTCTCCAAAACAAGAATGTTAAAAATTTTGACTATCCACTCTAGGGGGGTGGTTATATCTGTGATATCATAATGAACAATAATTTAAAGTAATCCCTTTGAATATCCTTAGAAAACTGCCTGTAGTTACATGAAAGAGTACTAGGCATCCTGGGACGTTTTCACAGCTGGTTCCTGTCATCATGACGGTTCTCAGAATTAGAAAATGGTACATTCAAATTGATTTGATCAGGCAAGGATATAGTGAAACAAATGGAGACTTTGGTGGACTTCTCCAATGGTGACACTGATGAATTTCATTCTTGCCACAAGATCTCACCCAATTATATTCCAGACAAGCTGTGACAGGTGGACTCATCTAACTGTGCTACAGCCTAATGAGATATTTGGAAAGCACGGTGTCATCCCAGAATTAATTTTAGCATAAATATAAATCAGGAAAAATAATACCCTTCTAAAATAAGGAAAAAGGATGAGGCAGGTCACTAATAAATAAGCTTAATTCCTCCATGCTTTAAAGACAGCATGAGAGCCGCTCAGTGGCACTATATTGGATAAGGACGTGGTGAACAGATAATAACTAAAGTGACCTTTGATCACCATTTTCCACCAAACCCATGCATGTGAATTTACACTCCCTTCCAAATAATTGAAGTTACTAAACCCAACATGTCAATCAAGTCTCTTTCCACGCCTTGAATCACCTCAGGCTAACCTGTAACACGACTGCTTGGATGAGATTTTGATGGAGAAACCCCTGAATCTATAGGTGCTCTTGTCCTGCTTCTGTTCAAAGTTAACATGGACATTATAAAGCATTAGAGAGAGCTGAGTTCACTTATTTAGGTTGACTTTTATGAATCATATCCTTTTTCTTGATTTTTTTGATTTAATTATATAAATTGTTCCTTAAGTGATACTATTGGTATTCGTAGTCTAAAAAGAATCAAATGAGCATAAAGATGAAAAATAAAGAATAAGTTTTTTATTTAATGCACAGCTTTGTATATTGTGGCAAGCCCTTTACCTCCTTACAATTATGCATGTGGCATTTTTTGCTCACTGATTACAAAGAAAATTAGGAATTAACACTGTATGAACCACTTTGATGGTATCCTATTCTAGTAGGCTTTGGAAGTCAAGAAAATCAATACCTATAGTTCATCCCCAAATAAAATAAATGATTCAACACCAAAATCACAAGCAAACAAATATATAATTCCATTATTTGCTTGAATCCAGTGTTCAAACATATAATCTACTGACTTAAAATGTGTTTTGAAAATAGAAGTTCTTTGTAGGGGTCCCTGAAAAATCCACTTTAGTTAAGGTTTAGGGTTCTCTCAACAAATATCACCTTTTTAATGGGAATTTCTTATTCTGGCCACTAGAAATTAAAGCTTGTCAGCCTTGCAGAGAAAGCTGGCTGATACTAATTGCTGACAATACCAGATTTTGAAAGTAGGTCCCAGTGTTGTGTTTGTAATAGAAGTATGTAAATACTTGCAGATATGCATTATTTTTTTTTGCAGAGGAAGGCTAGCCCTTACCTGATGAACAGCTTGAAGTATTTAAGCAGAACAACTTCCAATTAGGTCAACCAGCACTTAGGCAGCCCTGGGAGGGGTATGATGCTAGTTTATGTTTTTGGTGTTTGTGTGACCGTCCATTTCCCTGGCCTAATGAGGCTGATGCACATTTTCACAAGTTGTTGCAGAATGTCCATAAAACTCAATGATTCCCTCCAACCCTGCATCCCTCTTCATCATCAGGTCTTAATTTCTTGCCTGGTGTTACGAGGAACAGTGCTTAATTCCCCTGTAAAGGGGAAGATGTTGTCCTTTTCTTCCCCAAACTAGTTTTGCAAATGGAGAGAGTTAGCACCAAAACATTTACTTATGTTTTTCCACATTTTGTGAGCTTAAGTTTCTGTATAAAGTTTGACTCATGTACAGAGAATAAAATGCCCTCTAAATTTAACTCTGGGAATTTCAAAAGATCCAATTTATGCCTGGAAATGTTATAGCAGAAATGTAAAGAAAGAGGCATAAATTATGTATGTTAAATATTTGAACCAGCACTCAAAAGTAAGAATTCGCCTGTGCCTTGCTTAATGCCCATGAGATAGTATCTGTGCAATACATATTTGTGGGAAGATAGGAAGGAAAACAAAGAAAGAACAGAGCACCGAGGGAGGTAAGAAGAGAGAAGAGAGTAGTCAGGCCAGGAACACGTCAAGTATTTCTCCACTTTCTTCAGAGCTATTGTTGCAATGACAGCCTGACATGATAGAGGTGAGGCCACTAAAAAAGAATGACAGTGAACAATGTGACTACACAGTGAGGAAAAAACCATGAGAAGTATTCAAGAACTAAGTTAAATATCAGTTTTATATCTGGAGGAGTTTTGTAGTCTACCAGAGAGGGAAAATGTGGCTCTCCCAAACTGAATAATAATACATGAGTAAATAAAAACCAATATGTTTTCATGGTCAAAAGGTTTTATCGTTTAGTGAACAGACACTTGAATCACAAAGGAGCCAATTAAATATGAAATCCATTTGCAGCCAAGGTGGGAGTTGCAGAATCCAAACCTGGGCCAAAAGGGTGTACAGGGTCAGCTTCAGGGGCATAGTGCAGGTGTAGAGGCACCACTGAGAAAGGCATTGCACTTGGTTTAACATTCTGCTGTTGCCATCTTAAGTTAATTAATTAATTAGTTAATTAATTAACTTAATTAATATCTTAATTAATACATTTCAAGGAAAGGTCACACATTTCCATTTTGCACTGGGCCCCACAAATTATGGGGATAAACTCCAAGGTTTCTGGGGGCTATAGTAACAATGCCCTTTAAAGCAGGGAAGACACCACATTCATTCTTGGTAAGGCTGATGGATCCCACCAGTGTTACTGACAAGAAATCAGGCAGCGTGGTGGAGGCTAGTTTGAATAGGAATTTTCCGCAATATTTTGTGATCACATAATCATTTCCTTAATAGTCAGTACCCTTCAAATTCAGGAAAATTTGGAAGTATAGATATTTTCAATGTGATCAAATAGTTTAAGGCATCTGTGTATATTTCGATCATTTAAATATGCATAATATTCAAGAGAATTTAGATTGTGAGGGTTAAAATGCAGCCTTGAGAAGATAATTTGGAACTTTTCATTAAAAAATTAATCTAAGTTTGATGTCATCATGCTCATTTAAATGCAATTTTAAAACTTTAAACAAACCTAAGAATCACCATATTTACAAAGTAATCAGTTACGGATATCTTGAAAATAATTGTTAATATTTTCTATATTAGAAATAAAATGCAAAAAAAAATTGAACTGGACCTAAACACTTAAAGAAGAATCTTTTTTTTAAATTTACTTCTAAATCATGCAATGTTATTCAATAATTTGAATAATCTTTTCTAAATAGAAAATATGAGCACATACCAATGAAAACCTACCTTTTTAATTGCTTGGAACATGGAGCAATTGTGTTCATTTACTCATTCACTTAACAAATATTTATTCAGGATGGTGAAAAAATAGAATTAGTTATATCCTGATGTCAGTTGGGTCTATTGGGGGAAATTTAACAAATATCATAGAATTGATTATGAGTACAGTGAGCATATATCCCTGTTTGTCAAGAACAACCCAAATAGAGTGCAAACATTTATACGTCATGTAAACAGAATGTAACTATAGTTCCCAATGTGTGCTTGAATCATTACTAATATTGCCCCTTTTACTCTCAAAATTTTGATAGTAAATTCTGTGGCTCAGTCCTCCAATGAAGACTTAATCCCGTACCTAGCACATGCTACAGTAAGTAGCACACACTTGCTTTATAATCTAGACAATCTTGTTCACTAGAGATATAGTATGAACCACAAATTTATTTTAAATTTTCTAGTAGCCACATTAAAAAGAGTAAAAAGGAAAAAAGTTAAAAGTAATTGTAATGGTATGTTTTATTTAATTCACCATACCCAAGGTATTATCTTTTCAACCTATAGCAGTAACTACCTTTCAGGAGCTCAACAGCCACTTGGGCCTGTAGCTACCATATTGGACCGCACAGTTCTAAGTCATTGTTTTCTCTGCCTTTATTGTAACTTCTGAATCTGCAATTTCACCATAAAAAAGTACCATTGCCTATGAGTAGAAATGTAAATCTTCCCCTTATAATTTCCTTCAACTGAGAAAGACTATTCCACAAGGTTTTCTGTGGTTAAAAGAGTTCAATATGTTTCCAATCTGAGGCTTTCCACCAAGACCCAAGTGTAAAAATCAGTTCCTAATGTAGTGTTGACCTTTGTGAGGCAGGCTTCGTTCTTGTTCAACATGAGGTTAAAAAAAAAGTTCAACATTCAAGCAGTTGAGGGTGTGAGGGTCTCCTGAGATGAGGGAGATTTGTGACAAATGAAAAAGGAGTGTTGGTCATGGATTATTTCATTGTGTTGGCTTCCTCACTGAACAATAACTCATTATAGGACTATTGTTGAGAAATTGTTTCCATCCATCATCATAATTACAGAAACACCAAGGTATAAGTTGTATATCATTATGAATAATTTACATCAAGGTCTTTTATTTCTGTTCTCATATCCCATTTTTAGTCCCTGAAACACAGCACCCAATTTAACAGGAACTACAGGTTCCAAGGTAGAGTCAGAAGAAAGAAGGTGGTATAACCTAAATTTAGTTATTAGGCTATAATAACTGTTGGAATGCCCTAATCTGAATGCATGAGTTCCTACAATGTAGGAATTACATCCTATCATCTTTGTTTTGGCTTCCCCCAAGCCTTCCCCAAACAAACTGTAAAACACTGCTTAGTATTTGGGGGCACAAATCTATTCATGAATATATGCAACATTTCAGTGCTATGACATAAATATCTTCTATTTAACCCCCAGAGGGCACATTTCCACTTTTACTTTAACCGGAGACAGAATAGTATAACAGTATTCCCCCAATTATTCCACAGAAGGAAACTTAATGGCACAGTTCTTCAAATATAGCTTAGTGGAAACTGACACAGGTCCAAAGATTTGTCATATTCTAAAAAAGTTATATCAGTTTGTCTGCTATTATATAGATGTCATTTCAATATAAAAATGATGTACTTCCCCCCAAATTTTTGAGAAATAATATGATAAAGCAAGATGGACTGTGCCTTTTGTTTTTCCCAGATTACTGAGTACCTCTGAGGCATGTGTATCACGGATCAAGAAGCAGACTTTTAGGTCCATTTTCTGACTTCATTTCCTGATGTGTGAACTTGACTAAGTCAAATAAATCTAATTGACCTACGTGGGTAAAATGGAAATATTCCAAATTCACAGGGTTGTTGAAAAGATCAAGTAAAACTTCTATGCACAAAATATTATACAGGACAGAGAACATGAAGAAATTTTGTAAGCACTATTTCTCTCCTACACCTTGCTTCCTTCAGACATGCACTTCCTTGTTTAACAAATTGGTATTTCAGTCTACTACATGTAAAGTCTGAACAATTTACTGGGCAAACAATATTGAAAACAGGTCCAATCTCTTTCTTTGTGGAGTTTGCAACATAAGTTCATCCATAGAACTGCTGGCTCAGTAGTCTCTACCAAGAAGATATATTAAAAATACCTGTTGAATCACTTTTAAAAATGGTGGAACAAACACTAGCTAATTTCCTGCTGGAATGCCCTGCTCCTAATATTGGGATAGAGTGGGAGGTGTTCAAACTATCTCTCTAGCATTTGAAGTGGTTGCTTCAATTGATGGTATCAGCATTGGTGGGGTGATTCTCACAGAAGTGCATCCAAAGTAAATCTAGTCCCTCCCAGTAATGATGATCCAAAGATTATCTAAAAAATGGCAGGAGGTTTACCAAACCTCAGAATTCAGGGAGTAACTCCAATGTTTGGTATGAATGCCAACACTGACTAGCATTAGCAAGGAGTGCCTTTCTAAGTTGACTTTTTGTTAGTTATTGAAGAGCTCAGTGGGCAAGCAACTGCCTTATAGTTATATAAGGAGAAAAAAAGAGGAATGAAATGAAAGGAAATATTTAGGTAGTTTAATGTAAAAAAAAAAGTTGTGGAACAACCATAAGCCTCAATGTCTGCAGCTAAAAATGAGAAAGGTGGTGCCATGTCAGTGATTTTCAGTATAGATTTCAGAGGTTCAGCAGCTGGTCCAGAGCCCTGAGTCAAACATAAATCATTCTTTTTGCATATCAATATTCTCAATAGGATTTCATATGCAAAAACAAATTTTTCTATTGCTTAAAAATTCAAATCTGCAAGCCTAGATGATTTCTAGGTTTTTATCGTATCTAGAAGTCTACAAGTCTAAAGATGACAAAGAAGCAGCACCTTCTGACCAACCTTTTGGAGAATGCATAATTATATGAAAAAATACTTCATTTCTTAACTTACAATTAAAGAGAGAAAACTATCAACTCCCCACTAATCTAATTTAAATCATTGGGTTTGAACATTTGAACTATTGCAAATGAATAAAGATACCCACTAGTACAGTCTTAACTGTTGAAAGCAGTTAGCTCTGTAAAGATAAGTATTCATTAAGCAAGCAGTTAGCCTGTCTATGCTGGAGTTCCTCCAGGATGAAGTGTGACTTGCTCCTAAAGTCAAACTTGAATATTTAATGGGGCTGTTAAAAATAGTGGATGTTTTAGATTATGAGTTATGAGGTATGAAGTTATATTACTGTATATCTATGTCTCTAGCATGACTTACTTCCTTCTTTATAAAGGTGATAAAAATTTCCTATACCCTTCTCAGTGAAAGTTGTCAAAGAAAACTTACTCTACTTCAAAAATGGAAGCCTTTTCTTTAGAATAGTCTTTAATTTTCATCTGTTCAGTCTGTCTTTAAGAAACTACAAACTCATATTTTAAAAATCATAATTAAGGTATGGAAAAGAAGTAAGCTACATCTTTCAAGATGACAAATTGACAAATTTATTTTGAAGTTGAATTAAATAGCAAATATTGACAAAATTAAAGTTATGTTTATACAAAGATATTCTCTGGTTAAATACAGGAGAATATATTGATTGAATTTTAATTTTAAAAATTAGAGCTTATTATTTCACATAAAAGGGAAACTAGCAAATATTATCTTAGACACAAAGGGTGAGAGGAGAGGGTATTGTCACCTTTCTCCAGTTTATCTATCCCATACTACCTTCTGTTTTTATTTTGCATTCCAAACCTGCCTCCTTAGTGCTTACCCACATGGATCCGAAATTTGATTAAATGCTTTCACACTTACGTAATTGATATATTTCACTTTGCTGATTGAGAAACAACAACAAAATCACCTCTTGTAAGAATCAAATTAACATGACTTTGATTTCCATCTCAGTGCAATCTTTCTTTTCCAAAGGAATATTTTAAAAAGTTGAAAGTATAAATAGGGCTTCCATTTCTCTAAGTCTATGTCTTTTATCCTTTTACAAAGAACTCCAGTAAGGCCCACCCTGGACCAAGTGAGTTGCATCTCAACTAATGTTAATATCCTACTCATCAGAAGATCTTGCTTAAAATAGGTTCACACCAAAGAAACGAGTTGAATTTAAGAACATGATCTTTTTTGTAGTACCTACAGCTTCAAACCATCACAGTTTGTTTGTGGGTTTTCTTTTCATTCTCAACTGACAATATGCCTGGCCTAGCCCAGAACCTATGTGACACTTCAGCTTAAACTGCCCATCATTATAGGATACTCCTCTCTGTGAACCTTACTGCAGTAGCCTCTTGAAAGATATTCCTACATCCACTTTCTGCCCTATACTCCACGATCCATGCAAAAACCAGAGTGATATTGAAGTTAGTCTCTTTTTCATGCTGTATTCCCATTCATCAGACTACAGTCTTCCAATGGCTTCCCATTATGTTTAGAATAAAATCCAAAACTGTAATAGAGAAAATATGTTACATGATTAGTTCTTTTTCATGACTTAGGTCATGGAACAAATATCACAACAGCAGAAATGCCCACCTTACCCATTAGCTCTAAAATAGCACCATCCTATATGCTTTTCTGTCGCATCATCGTCTTCACTCTAACTTATAACTATTAAAAACTGCCTCATCTCTTTCTTTCTTCACTTTTACTATTCCTTCCTTTACTTGAAGTTAAGCTCCAGAGACCAGTCATCTTGCCTATTTTTTCAACAATATATCCTGAGAACCTATATTGGTGCCTGCATAATGACAAAAATATTTGTTGAATTAATTAACCAATTGAATTCTCAATGGACTGTGATTGTTTCCATCCAACTCAGGAGCACTGGTTAGATGTCTATCCAATCCAATCATCTGAAACCTTTATAGGTGCTAAATCATGTGCCCTTTGGTCTACACATCAGTAGCTGTGGGAATGAAAGGTCACGATTGTCTATTAAAATGATGTGTTAGTTTACTATAGCTGCTGTAACTAATTACTGCCAACTCAGGGGCATAGAACAACAGATTTGTTCTCTAACAGTTCTGTAGGCTAGAAGTCTGAAATCAGGTTTTCAGCAGGACCATGTTCCCTCTGAAAGCTGTCGGGGAGAATCTTTTCTAGTCTTTTCCAGTTTCTGATGGTTGCTGGCAATCTTTGGCATTCGGGGAAAGAATTCAACCCACTGCAAACAGGAACAAGGACTAGTATAGGAAATATAGTAGGCAGTCTGTTAGAGAGATCAATAAAAAGTTTAGTACACTAGAGTGCTAATTGAAGATAAAAGGAGGGATCAACTGAATTCTTGGCAAAAATATATGGACTTTGTATGAGACATCAATAAAAGGACAATGTGCAACTTGAATCTATCACAGCATACTGCCCTGTTTTCTGGATAATTCTGGAGGTCATTGAATAACCCTTCTGAGGACAGATAAATTCGATGGCTTGGAGACTCATTTCCTACTCATTTTTAGTAGCTTAGTGGAGAACTGAATCCACAGGTATGAGTTAGTCCAAGTGAAAATGGCAGTTAAGATTACCTAAAACACAAACTTGCACAATTTGGGGGTAAAGTGTTATGGAGAAGGGTATTCTTTATATGGAAACACAGGCCATGGTGTGTGAAGTCAAAGCTTCTCTGTGAGATAATGAGAACTGGGGATCATATGCCCTCTGCAATTTCTCTACTTATAAGTTTTTCCCTAGTAACCCTATCTTATATTTGTATCTTGGCTCTAGTAGTTTGTTACTCTGTGTCACACTTAGCTAAGAGTATTGGAATTTAGTGTCAATATATAGAATTTACTACCAATAATTATTTTGCAATGACAGTTAGTGACAAATTACACTTATACAATGGAAAAGGATGTTCTTTCAATCCATAAGATTGTTCTAGTTTGCTAGCTGCT
>PVIY010029867.1:0-23780 GCA_004026745.1 Myrmecophaga tridactyla | reverse complement strand
CTCAACAAGCCAATCACAAGTAAAGAGATTCAATCAGTTATCAAAAATCTTCCTACAAAGAAAAGCCCAGGGCCAGATGGCTTCACAGGGGAATTTTATCAAACATTCCAGAAAGAACTAACACCAATCCTGCTCAAACTTTTCCAAAAAATTGAGGGAAAAGGAACTCTACCGAACTCATTTTATAAAGCTAATATCATTTTAATACCAAAACCAGGTAACAATGCTATAAAAAAGGACAACTACAGACCAATCTCCCTAATGAACATAGATGTAAAAATTCTCAATAAAGTATTAGCAAATCGAATCCAACAGCACATTAAAAGAACTATACACCATGACCAAGTGGGGTTTATATCAGAAATGCAAGGATGGTTCAACACGAGAAAATCAACTAATGTAATATAGCACATTAACAAATCAAAGGGAAAAATCACATGATCATCTTGATTGATGCTGAAAAAGCATTCAACAAAATTCAGCATCCTTTTCTGATAAAAACACTCCAAAAGATAGGGAAAAAGGTAACTACCTCAATATGTTAAAGGGAATATATGAAAAACTGATAGCATCGTACTCTATAGAGAGAGACTGAAAGCTTCCCCTAAGGTCAGGTACACCACAAGGATGCCTACTATTATTCAACATTGTGCTAGAAGTTCTAGCTAAAGCAATCAGGCAGGACAAAGAAATAAAAGGCATCCAAATTGGAAAGGAAGAAGTAAAACTCTCATTATTTGCAGATGATATGATACTAAACTAGGAAGATCCTGACAAATATACAGCAAAGTTACTTGAACTAATAAATTCAGCAAAGTGTCAGGATATAAAATTAATGTGCAAAAATCAGTAACATTTCTATTTACAAGCAATGACCTAGCTGAGGAGTCAGTCAAAGAAAAAATTCCATTCAAAATAGCAATTAAAAGGATGAAATATTTAGGAATGAACTTAAGTAGGGACATATAGGACTCGTACACTGAAAACTACATAACACTGCTAAAAGAAATCAAAGGAGATCTAAATAGGTGGAAAGATATTCCCTGCTCATGGATAGGAAGGCTAAATATAGTTAAGATGTCAACTTTCCTCAAATTGATCTACAGATTCAACACAGTACTAATCAAAATTCCAACAATCTACTTTGAAGATTTGGAAAAGCTAACTACCAAATTCATCTGGAAGGGAAAGAGACCTCGAATAGCTAAAAGCATCCTAAAAAAGATGAACAAAGTGGGAGGATTAACACTCCCTGACTTTAAAACCTATTATAAAGCCACAGTGGTCAAAACAGCATGGTACTGGCACAAAGACAGAAGAATTGACCAATGGAATCAAATCGAGAGTGTAGAAATAGATCACCAAATCTATGGTCAAGTGCTTTTTGACAAATCCCCTCAAATCCTCTGAACTGGGACAAAATAGTCTTTTCAATAATTGGGCATGGAAGAACTGGATATCAATAGCCAAGAGAATGAAAGAGGACCCCTATCTTACACCCTACACATAAATTAACTCAAAGTGGATCAAACACCTAAATATAAGAATTAGCACTATAAAGCTTCTAGAAGAAAATGTAGGGAAACATCTTCAAGACCTAGTAATAGGAGGTAGCTTCCTAAACTTCACACCCAAAGCACAAGCAATAAAATAAAAAAATAGATAAATGGAAACTCCTCAAAATCAAATACTTCTGCACCTCAAAACACTTTGTCAAGAAGGTGAAGAGGCAGCCAACTCAATGGGAGAAAATACTGGGAAAGCACATATCAGACAAAGGTTTGACTTCCTATATATACAAATAAATCATACAACTTACAACAAAAGAACAAACAAAAGAGCAAAAACAATTTATAGCAAACTATAAAATGGATTAAAGATATGAATAGGCATTTTTCTGAAGAGCAAATACAGATGGCTCAAAAGCAGCTGAACAGATACTCATTTTCACTGGCTTTAAGGGAAATGCAGATCAAGACTACAATGAGATACCACTTCACACCTATAAAAATGACTGTTATTAAACAAACAGGAAACTATAAATGTTGGAGAGGATGTGGAGAAACTGGGACACTTATGCACTGCTGGTGGGAATGTATAATGGTGCAGCCACTATAGAAGATGGTTTGGCAGTTACTTAGGAAATAAATATTGAGTTGCCCTATGACCCAGCAACTACTTGTATATACCCAGAAGAGCTGAAAGCAACAACACAAATAGACATTTACACACCGATGTTCATAGCAGCATTATTCTCAATCACCAAAAGATGGAAACAAACCGAATGCCCATCAACAGATGAGTGGATGAACAAAATGTGGTATATATATACAATGGAATATTATGCAGCAGTAAGACAAAACGACGTCCTGAAGCACCTGACAAGATGGGTGAGCCTTGAGGACATAATGCTGAACAAAATTAGCTAGACACAAAAGGACAGATAAGATTTCACTTCAATTCCAGCATAAAGGTATAACCAGAGGCTTATAATATGGAATATACGGGACTCAGAGATACACAGAAGCTAGAGATGGGTGAACCGTTAGCTAATGAGATTGACTTCCAATGTAAGGGAACAGACAGGAGCGAAGGTGATTCTTCAGTGGGTCTAGAAGTAATATTACCATATTGAAGATGAACAAGATTGAAGGGGGTTGTATAGATCTACATGTCTCACTGATCCACACTAGAAATACAAATTAGTTCTTGTAAGAATTACTTCGAAGTTATGATTCTTGTATAAAGAGTGGTTAAGTTACAGGGGAAAACTGCTATTGCATGCAATGAGCTATGTTCAAAAGTAAACCATCAGCACTACCACAGCAACAGCAGAGGTAAATAATGGGGGGAGGGACAAGAGTTAAGAGGAGGTTTAGATCTATTTGGTGGGGGTGTGTTTATTGGTTTGCTGTTTCTTGGGAACAATGAAATTATCTAAAATTGAGAATGTTGATGGACAGACTTTGGGTCTTCCACCTGAATGCAAGTGCCTGAAGGATGCACTGACAGAGAAGTAGATTGGTGAGCGATGGTATATACTTATGAACAAAGGTTGTGATGCTATGAAAAGGAACAATGTCATGAGGGATGCAACGATGTGAATGAACATGTGGGATATTTGGTGAGACAAAATAAGCCAGAAACAAAAAAACCAACAATGGTACGGTCACGTTTACAAAATGCTTATAAGAAAACAGGGGCCTAGACTGTGAGCTTTTAGAGCAGACACATTAAGTCTGGAGTAGTGACTATTATTTCTGGATTTTGAGACGCTGTTTTATATATTTAACCTGATATTTAGAGATAAGAATGAAGCCCAACAGTTGGGTTAAAGTAATTCAGAACATAGGGGTAAGGAAGACTGTGTTTATATTTTAGAACCACACTTATTCTTTGAGACCAATGGAAGAAAGGTTTATTTGGTCTGGAACTGAAATTTTCTGTAGTGCATAATCTAATTCAACCTCTTTATATAGTTCATTGAACAACTGAAACACAGGGAGCACAGAATACGAAAGAGGTCCTTTAATCCTGAATAGATTATTGTAATGCCAGGAAACATCCTAGACTATATTAAGCCGATAATCAAAAAGTATTGGCAAAGTCCCCTGAGGGAGGGGAGAAAGAATAAGGAATTATTAAACCTTATCGCCAGGGAATCGTCTGATACTGTGTCAAACTTTATGGATATCCGAATCAATAGGTCATGCCATCAATCATGAGGCTTACTCTTGTGAAGCTTATGTAGGTAGCAGAGAAGCTTAGACTACCTATAGGCATGCTTAAGAGTTACTTCTGGGGGACCTCTGTTGTTGCTCTGATGTGACCTCAGTCTCTCCAAGCCCAAACTCTGCAAGTGAAATTAGTGCCTTCCCTTGATGTGGGACATGACATCCAGGGGTGAAAGTCTCCCTGGTGATGTGGGAGATGACTCTCAGGGATGAATCCAGACCTGGCAGCATGGGATCAACAATTCCATCCTAACCAAATGGGGGAAAAGAAGTGTAATAAATAAAGTCTCCGTGGCAGAGAGAGTTCATATACAGTCGACAGGCTACTTTGGAGGTGGCTCTT
Source organism: Myrmecophaga tridactyla (assembly GCA_004026745.1). Classification (NCBI taxonomy): domain Eukaryota; kingdom Metazoa; phylum Chordata; class Mammalia; order Pilosa; family Myrmecophagidae; genus Myrmecophaga; species Myrmecophaga tridactyla. Next base: position 19,703 of record PVIY010029867.1, on the reverse strand, counting down.
ATGCAAACTTCAGTTAGATCTTGCTACCTATCATAACCTGCCAACCCCCAACCAGGACCATTCCAGCCAATTCTAAAGAACACCTAGGGCAATTTATAAGATTCCACAAGGGTTCTAGGCACTAGAGCAGCTTTCCAGAAACCTACAACCTCCAGATGGGTCCCTGGTCCAGGTAAGTCTGAAACCTAGGCCAGCCTCTCCAGAACATTAGATAGTTTCATCTCCCGACCCCATATTAGTGACAGACCCTTCCAATATAAAAAAATCTAGAATTGCGATAGCCCAAACACCCCTAAAGAAAGGTATGGAAAGATCAAGGATGATGGTGGAATTATACATAGAAGATAGGACTTAACAAATGAATATGAATGCTGAGTCATTAAATTGATATCTCTTTCAGTCTCCAGTATTTCAGAGCAGCTAGAAGTAAAAACCAAAAATCATTTAATTGTAACCCATGTCAAAGTCTGAAATATATTCTATAACTATTTGTGGTGCTGTGCTTGGAAATGTATAGCTTTTTTGTATATATGTTATTTTTCACAAAAAAAGAGGGAAAAAAAAGTCGATTGTGATGATAAAAAAGTATTTAAGCCCTCAGCCTCCCATATTCCGGATCAGCTAGAAGGAAAAATATGAGAGGATTATATGGCAGCCCATGACAAACTCTGGGATCTGTCCTGTAACCACCTGTTGAAAGTGCTTTGAAAACTACTGCTTTTTTATGTCTTTGCTTTGTACATATGTTATACTATACAATAAAAAAAGTTAAGGGCAGGCCATCGTGGCTCAGTAGGCAGAGTTCTTTCCTGATATGCCGGAGACTCGGGTTTGGTCCCCAATGCCTGACCACGTATAAAAAAAAAAAGACAGATTAAGACATTCCTAGATAAATGAAAGCTGAGGGAATTCATCACCACTAGACCTGCCCTACAAGCAATGCTAAAGAGGATTCTGCAGTTTGTAAGGAAAAGACATTAGACAATTGACCAAAGGTGGATAAAGAAATAAAGATCTCTGGTAAAGATAACTACATGAGGAAATATAAATAAGAGTATTATTGTATTTTTGGTTTGTTATTCTACTTTTTCCTTTCCACAGGATCTGAAAGGCAAATGAATAAAATGTAATGATAAATCAATGGTTTGGGACTCACAATGTATAAACATGTAATATATGACAAAAACTACATAAAGGTGAGAGGACTGAGAAGTTATGGGAACATAGTTTGTGTATGCTACTGAAAAAAGATGGTATAAATTCAAACAGTATTGTTACAGATTTAGGATGTCAAATTTAAGCTTCATGGTAACCAGAAAGAAAATATCAGAGAACATGTAACTCACAGAAACAGAAAGTAGAGTCTGGTTACCAAGGACAGTGTGTGGGAGGCATGGGATGTTAACGCACACTGGGTGCAGGGCTTCTGCTTGTGGTGATGGGAAAGTCCTAGTAATGGATGGTGGTGAGGGTACGACAACACTGTGAATGTGATTAGGTCGGCTGAATGGTATGCTTGGGAGGAATTGGGATGGAAGATCTATGCTGTATATATATTTCCACAGTTAAAAGAAAGTGCAATTTAAGAGAAAATGACAATTAAATGCAACACATGAATCTGGATAGGATCTAAAAATGGACAAAGAGACATTATTGGGATATATGAAAAAATGGAATTTAGAATGTAAGCTTTATATCAATGCTAAATTTCTTGAACTCGATAAATATCCTGACCCTGGTTACATAAATATTCTTGTTCTTAGGAAACATACATAGCAGTGTTATGTGTTTGCCGAGAATGATGTACACTATCTACTCTCAAATGTGCATAAAACAGAGATAGCTAAAATAGATAAGTAGATAGAGAGATAGATGATGGAAGTCAACAGAATTCTGAGGAAGAAAGAAGATGCTGCTATACGCATTGCCATGTGATGGAAAAACCAAGGAACCCTAAAGACTGCCGGCCAGTCAGTAGATATGGACCCTGGAAAGAAGGAAGCCTTATCAGCTTCTGATACTGTGAGCCAATAAATTCCTGTTGTTAAGCCATCCCACTGCATGCTATTTGTTTCAGCAGCTAGGAAACAAATATAGATGGATAGACAGGTAGAATGATAAGGTGAATGTGGCAAAATGTTAAAATTGGTGGATCTGGGTATTTGGGTGTGAATGTGGATGGGGTAATGCTGGAGTTCTCCGTATGAGGTTTATATTATTTTTTTCATTAAAGAAGTTGTGGTTTACAAAACAATCATGTATAAAATACAGGATTCCCATACACTACTTATGCCGGTTTGAAAGGATTATTACACTCCATCTTGTGGAGGCAGCCATTTCTTTTAATCCCTATTCAGCACCGTAGATTGGAAACTTAATTAGATCATCTCCACAAAGATGTGACATGCCCGATTGTAGGTATTAACCTTTGATTAGAGGGAGATGTGACTCCACCCATTCCAGGTGGGTCTTGATTAGTTTACTGGAATCCTTAAAAGAGGAAACATTTTTGGAAAAAGCTAGAGAACCAGGAGAGCCTGCACAGCCTGTTCATTGAAATGAACCCTGTTCATTTCAAGCCCTAACTTCCCATTCCCTACCCCTAACCCATCCCTCTGTAACCCACATTCTAGATTTTGACTCTATGAGTTTGCGTATTCTAATTGTTTCAGATCAGTGAGATCATATAATATGTGTCCTTTTTGAGACCTTTGGAAATGAAGAAGGAAAATGCCCCTGGTGGAGCTTCATGGAGCAAAAAGCCTAGAGAGAAGGCTAGCAGACATTGCCATGTTCACCATTTGCCTTTCCAAAGCTGAGAAACCCTGAACTTCATTGGCCTTTCTTGAGTGAAGGTAACCTTTTGTGGGAGGCTTAATTTGGATTTTTTATCTGTTTTATTAATTTTTAAATTTCTTTATAAATACCAAAAAACACCAAACAAACGCAAACATTCATAATTTTTGATCATTCCGTTCTACATATATAATCAGTAAATCACAGTATCATCACATAGTTGCATATTCATCATCATGATCATTTCTTGGAACATTTGCATCTATTCAGAAAAAGAAATAAAAAGAAAACAGAAAAAAATTCATACATACCATACCCCCCACCCCTCCCCCTCACCAATCACCAGCATTTCACTCTAAATTTATTTTAACATTTGTTCCCCCATTCTTCATCTTTATTCCATATGTTTTACTCGTCTGTTGATAAGGTAGATAAAAGGAGTATAGACGCAAGGTTTTCACAATCACACAGTCACATTGTGAAAGCTATATCATTATACAATCATCATCAAGAAACATGGTTACTGGAACACAGCTCCACATTTTCAGGCAGTTCCCTCCAGCCTTTCCACTACATCTTGGATAACAAGGTGATATCTATTTAATGCATAAGAATAAACTCCAGGATAACCTCTTGACTCTGTTTGGAATCTCTCAGCCATTGACACTTTGTCTCATTTCACTCTTCCCCCTTTTGGTTGAGAAGGTTTTCTCAATCCCTTGATGCTGAGTCTCAGCTCATTCCAGGATTTCTGTCCCACGTTGCCAGGAAGGTCCACACCCCTGAGAGTCATGTTAATTTGGACATTTTCACAGCTTTAAAACTGTAAACTTGCAACTTCATAAATTCCCCTTTTTAAAAGCTATTCTGTTTCTGGTCTGTCGCATACTGACAGCTAGCAAACTAGGACACCCCTCTATTATCAACACCTTGTATTGGTATGGAACATTTGCTACAACTGATGATAGCACATTTTTATAACTGCACTATTAGCCATAGTCCATGGTTTAACTTAGGGCTAAACCGTGTTTGTGTAGTATACTTCCATGAATTAAAAAAAATTTTATTCTGTTATTGTTATGTGCAATCTAAAATTTTCCTCTAATCAAATGTATTTCAGTGTTGTTTCACAATGCTGTGCCACCATCCATTACCAAAACATTTCCATCATTCCGAATAGGAACCCTGTTCATTTCAAGCCCTAACTTCCCATTCCCTACCCCTAACCCATCCATCCCTCAGTAACCCACATTCTAGATTTTGACTCTATGAGTTTGCGTATTCTAACTGTTTCAGATCAGTGAGATCATATAATATGTGTCCTTTTGTCTCTGGCTTATTTCACTCGGCATGATGTCTTCAAGGCTCATCCACGCTGTCACATGCGTTGGGACTTCATTCCTCATTATGACTGAGTGATATTCCACTGTATGCATAGACCACACATTTTTTTTCTAAACCTTTTTTATTGTATAGTATAACATATATACAAAGCAAAGACATAAAAAAGCAATAGTTTTCAAAGTACTTTTCAACAAATAGTTATAGGACAGATCCCAGAGTTTGTCATGGGCTGCCATACGATCCTCTCATATTTTTCCTTCTAGCTGCTCCAGAATATAGGAGGCTAGAGGGCTTAAATATTTTTTTATCATCACAATCGACTTTTTTTCTTTCTTTTTTTGTGAAAAATAACATATATACAAAAAAGCTATAAATTTTCACACACAGCACCACAATTAGTTATAGAATATATTTCAGACTTTGACATGGGTTACAACTTCACAATTTTAGATTTTTACTTCCAGCTGCTCTGAAATACTGGAGACTGAAAGAGATATCAATTTAATGATTCAGCATTCATATTCATTTGTTAAGTCCTATCTTCTATGTATAATTCCACCATCACCTTTGATCTTTCCATACCTTTCACTGGGGTTGTTTGGGCTATCGTAATTCTAAATTTTTTATATTGGAAGGGTCTGTCACTAATATGGGGTTGGGAGATAGAACTATCTGATAGACAGCCTTCTAGAGGGCTGGAAAGGCTGGCCCAGGTTTCAGGACTTATCTGGACTAGGGACCCATCTGAAGGTTGCAGGCTTCTGGAAAGCTACTCTAGTGCCTAGAACCCTTGTGGAATCCTATAAATTGCCCTAGATGTTCTTGGGTGTCCTCTCCTACGTGTATAGACCGCATCTTATTTACCCAATCATCAGGTGATGGATACTTGGGTTGCTTCAATCTTTTGGAAATTGTGAATAATGCCACTGTGAACATCAGTGTGCAAATATCTGTTCAAGCACCTTCTTTCAATTCTTTGGGTATATATCCAGTAGTGGAGTTGCTGAGACATATGGTAGTTCTATATTTAACTTTCTGAGAAACTGCCAAACTGTCTTCCACAGTGGCTGCACGATTTTACCTTGCCACCAGAAATGAATTTAGTACTCCTATTTCTCCGCATCTTCTCCCACACTTATTATTTTTTTAAATAGCAGCCATTCTACTGGGTATAGAGTTTGCTTATTTTTGCAATTGTATTTTAAGTTTGAAATTATTGCAATATAAAAAGCTTAAAGGAAAAAAAGTTTGACATTACACAAAGTAATAGTAAATTAAATGACATCCCATATCATCTGTAGAATTGAAGTAAAAGTTTGACAGTATAACATACTATTAGTACAGACAGAGAAAGAGATTACTATGCACTTTGAAAAAACCATCATATGAATGGAATCACAGGTATTTTTTTGCATATGTTTAGCTTCTATTGCTTACCATTATGTTTGTGAAACTCAATTAAATTGATGCCTTTTGGAGCAATTCGTATCCCCTACTATTATTCAGTACCATAGTACTGTCATCTTACAGTTGTTGGACATTTGGGTTATTTCCACAATGTGGCAGTTACATAAAATGTTCATAGGTATAGTCTTGCATGTGTCTTTTGGCACATCCATGTACACCTATCTTATGTATGAAACCTTTGCCTACCTCAAGGCCATTAAAAGATGTTCTACCTCATTACCTTTTAGAAGCTTCTTTTATTTTACATTCACATTTACATCTAAAACAACCATGTGGGACTGATTTCTTTCTTATGTCCTGGGAGGAGAAAAGGACTAAGACATATTTTTATCCCACAAGGAAATCTAATTGGCTATAAACCATCTATTTAAAAGACCATTCTTTTTTCCACTACTTTACAGTGTGACCTCTGTCATTAAGCGAATGAACATTCATGTATGGGCCTGTTTCTGGACTCTTTACACTGCTCCCCACTGTTTATTTGATTATCCCTGGGCCAATTTTAATGAGTATAGCAATGTACTGAGTTTCAATAACTGGTGATATAATTTCTTCAACTTGGTTCTTTTAAGACTGCAATGGTTACTCTTGCTCTTTGCATTTCTATATAGTAGAATAAGTATGTCAGTTTATACATCCACACACTCTCACATATAAGTCTGTAGGGTATTTTACTGCATTTACATTAAATGTACAGATTTGGGGAGAACTGACATCTTAACAATACTGAGTCTTTCTAATCTATGAATATAGTAGATTGCTCCACCGATTTAGTTCTTCCTTAATTTGACTTTCTAACACTCTAACTACCAGTTGTGCCCATCTTCTATTACATTTTAACCTAGATGCTTGATTTTTGAATGCTAGTCTAGAGGTTTTTAGTTTTTCATTAAATACAAATTCAGTTAATTAAAATTTTCATTTCCTATGTACATCAAAAGGCAGCATTAAGAATTTGAATAGGAAGATCCATACCTCACACCCTGTACAAAAATTAATTCAAAATGGATCAAAGACCATAAAATTTCTAGAAGAAAATGTAGGGAAACAGCTTATGAAACTTGTAATAGGAGGCAGTCCTAGATCTTACACCCAAAGCATGGGCATTGAAGAAAGAAATAGATAAATAGGAACTCCTCAAAATTAAACACTTTTGTGCATCAAAGAACTTTGTCAAGAAAGTAAAATGACAGCCTATGCAATGGGAGGCAATATTTGGAAATGATGTATCAGATAAGGGTCTAGTATCCAGAATATATAAAGAGATTGTTCAACTCAACAACAAAAAGACAAACAATCCAATTACAAAATGGGCAAAAGACATGAACAGACACTTCTCAGAAGAGGAAATACAAATGGCTAAAAGGCACATGAAAAGATGCTCAACTTCCCTGGCTATTAGGGAAATGCAAATCAAAATCACAATGAAATATCATCTCACACCCACCAGAATGGCCATTATCAATAAAACGGAAAACGACAAGTGCTGGAGAGGATGTGGAGAAAGAGGCATACTTATCTACTGCTGGTGGGAATGTCAAATGGTACAACGGCTGTGGAAGGCAGTTTGATGGGTCCTCAGGAAGCTAAGTATAGAACTGCTATATGACTCAGCGATACCATTGCTAGGTATCTACTCAGAAGACACGAGGGCAAGGACACAAATGGACATTTGCACACCAATGTTTATAGCAGCATCCTTTACAATTGCCAAGAGATGGAAACAGCCCAAATGTCCATCTGTTGATGTCCATCAACATATGAGTGGTTCAACAAGCTGTGGTTTATACATATGATAGGATATTACACATCTGTAACACAGAACAAAGTCATGAAGCATGTAACAACATGGATGGACCTTGAGGACATTATGCTGAGTGAGCTTAGCCAGAAACAAAAGGACAAATACTGTATGGTCTCACTGATATGAACTAACATTAATGAATAAACTTGGAGAATTTCAGTTAATTTCAGGTCATCAGGAGATAGAAATAGGGTAGATATTGGGTAACTGAAGCTGAAGGGATACAGAAATATAAACAGCCAGTATATAGTTGTAAATGTTGAAACATATTTTTTTAATGAAAGAGAAGTTTACTCCCAATCAAACTGGGAGAACTTAAAAGAATACTCAGTTTCTGCAAGGATGTAAAGAAATGGACATCTGTTTTAAGTAATAAATGGAACAAAATTTCAAGAGGGCAATTTGGCAATATATATGTAGCACAGAACACAGCCTCTGCGGTAGAAAGAATGATCAAGGAAAATTACTGAGCATCTCAAAATTTCAGTTTCCTCATCACTAAAGTAAATCAAATTGAATGAAAAGTAAATCAATTTGATATTTAGTTAAACTGTTATAGTTTATTAAAATTAAAAGTAGCCTAAACAGTTATTACTTAAATCTATTTATTATAAAACCAAGTAATGTGTTTAAGAATCTTCTGCCTAAAAGAACTCTGATTAAATTTTCTTGAAAATTTGTTTATTAATTCACTTCACAAATATTTACTGGGCACAGTGTCTGGCTGTGTGTTAGGTATATGTTCTAGCCACAAGGAATATACAAGTGAAGAGAACTAAGTTGCTGCCTTTGTAAGGGGAGATGGACAGTAAATCTGAAAATATATGGCAATGTCTGATAATGAAACAAAATGCATGGGTAAAGAGAAAGAGGGAAGACCTTTCTAATGAGATGAAATTTGAGCAGAGACCTGAAAGAAGCAAGCTCTATGGCTATGTGGGAAGAGAGAGCTCTGGGGAGAGGGAATGTAAATGCAGAGGCTCAGACAGAGGACTATGCCTGGTATTTCTGAGGACCTGGCAGGGGCCAGGATGGTTGAAGAGGAAAATTTAGCACAGAAGCATGGAAGGAGATGAGGTCCAAGAGACAGCAAGGGATGAGACCACACAGGGCTGTGCAGGCCAAGGCAAGGACACTGAAGGTCAAGGTAAGGAAGCTACTGGAAGGTTCTGAGGAGAGGAATGGTATGATCACATTGTTATTTTAAGAGGCTTACTCTGGGTGTTTCTGTGCAAAGAAAAGTTTGAAAGGTGGCAGGAGAAAAAGCAGGAAGATCACTAAGAGTCGACTGCAGGGGTTTAATGAGAAATTGATGGTGGCATGGGATAGAAGATATCTGAAGTGGAGATTGGCAGGAAGTGGTCAGATTCAGGATATATTTTACAGGTATAGCAGTCAGGACTTGCTGATAAATTCGATGTTCCTCTCTAAGAATTTAACTCAAGAATTTCATTGTGGCTATTTAGAAAGATTTATACAAGGATACTCAAAATAAACTGCTTAAAACTGGATACATGTTGATTAGTTTAGTAAACTTGAAAATAACCATAAGCTAGAAAAGATATAGCCATTTACAAATAACGATGTTGACTATATAATGACTTGGAAAAAATGCTTACAATATGTTAAATGAAAAGAAATGGTTACAACACAAAGTATTCAATATTAACTCATTTAGCCCAAATAAAATGCTAGGAAAAATGCCTGAAGCTATACCAAAAAGTTAAAAGTTTTCTATAGGTTGTGTAATTACACATTAGTAACTTTTCTTTTTTGTGCTTGAAGTGCTTTCCAAATTTTTCATAATATCCATATATTACTTATGAGAAGAAATCATTTTAAAAATATAGTACTTAAGAGATATGAATGAAGCGGGTCTGGATAGGATTAAGGTAAATCAGAATACAGGGTAAAGGATGATATCGTCCATATTTTTAAAACTTCAACTTCTGTGTGAGACCAAAGGGAGAGATGTTTACTTTGTGCAAAATTTATATTTTCAGTACTGCATTTCCTAATTTAACTTGTATGGTCAGTTTAGTTGAATACCATAAGTACATGGAACCTTGAACAGGGTGTGAGACTTCGTTGGTTTGTCCAGGTTAGTACGATGCCCTGATACATCCCAGAGTAATTCGGGCAGCGTATAAAGAAGTATTTGCAAAGTCCCCTTGGGGGAGCTGGGGAGAAAGGAGGAAATACTAAACTTCCCCATTTGGAGAATTTCCAATATTCTTGCAAGCAGTGGGGACAACCAAATCAATAGGCTGAGCCCTTGATCTTGAGGTATGCCCTTATGAAACTTATACCTGCAAAGGATAGGCTAAGTCTACTTAAAATTAGTTCTAAGAGTCACCCTTAGAGAACCTTTTTTTGCTGCTCAGATGTGGCCTTTTTCTCTAAGGCAACTCGGCAGGTGAACTCACTGACCTCCCCCAACGTGGGACATGACTCCCAGGGGTGTAAATCTCCTTGGCAATGTGGGACAGAAATCCTGGGATGAGCCAGGACCTGGCATTAAGGGATTGAGAAAGCCTTCTTCACCAAAAAGAAGAAGAGAGAAATGAGACAAAATAAAGTTTTAATGGTTAAGAGAGGTTATCCAGGAGGTTATTCTTATGCACACAGATATCCCTTTTTAGTTTATGGTGTATTGGAATGGTTGAAGGAAGGTACCTGAAACTGTTGAGCTGTGTTCCAGTAGCCTTGATTCTTGAAGACGATTGTACAAAGATATAACTTTTACAATGTGACTGTGTGACTGAAAATCTTGTGTCTGATGCTCCTTTTATCTGGGGTATGGACAGATAAGTAAAAAAGAAAAAAGAAATAATAGGGGGGACAAAGGGTAAAATAAATTGGGTAGATAGAAATACTAGTGGTCAATGAGAGGGAGGGATAAGGGGTATGGTATGGATGAGTTTTTTGTTTTTTCTTTTTATTTCTTTTTCTGGAGCAATGCAAATGTTCTAAAAAATGATCATGATGATGAATATACAATGTATGGAATGCATGTGTATGAAGATTTGCCAATAAAAAATATAAAAAATACAATACTCAGAAGAACATTTTCAACAAATAAAACTATATAAAAGTACTGATTTACCCTTATTAATAATTTTTCTTGCTACTCACCATCACCTTTCGCAAAGTATATCTTTTGGACCGGATATCATCCATTAGCATCTCATAAGGGGTGAGCTGATACTCAATGGGCAAAGGATTGTATTGCCGCTCTTGTACCTTCTTCAGTTTTACACCATTCCGCAAGTCCCTCATCACCTGTACCCAGAACCGAGCCTGAAAGAAACAAGGGTGGAACGACATCAATGAACAAGTTTACTAATTATCTTCTAATTAGCTACAAATCATACAGAACAAATGAACAGTTTGGGTTATGCAACACAGTGTAAAGGAAACAAAAAAGATTAAAAAAATTAGATTTTAGGATGCCAAAAACTGGGTCACAAACAGTGGAGAATCCACAGGCTCTAAGAGCTGAGGGACTGGGTTTAAACCTACTACGCAGGTCACTACATCGATGGCACCCCTTCTTCACCACTCCCTGTATCTGCCCTCTGCTATGTGCCAGCTCAGTAAAGAGGAGGACAGCATTTAATCCGTTATCGGGTTTGTTTGGCCACTGGAAGGTAGTAAGTATGATGTAACTGTATCATACTTTTGTATCATAAAAAACTCGCCTTTCCAAAAGGGGGAAAGAAGTGTAACAAATAAGGGATCAGTGACTGAGAGAGTTCAAATAGAGTTGATAGACTACACTGAAGGTCACTCTTTTTTTTTTTTTTTTTTTTTACATGGGCAGGCACCAGGAATTGAACCCGGGTCCTTGGGCACAGCAGGCAAGCGTTCTTCCCTGCTGAGCCACCGTGGCCCGCCCTGAAGGTCACTCTTAACGCATGCTTCAGTTAGACACTACAACCTATCATAACTTGTCAAAGCCCAACCCAAACCATTCCTGCCAATCCAAAAGAACACCTAGGACAATATACAAGATTCTACAAAGGTTCCATGCACTAGGGTAACTCTCCAAAACCTACAACCTCCAGATGGGTCCCTGGACCACATAAGACCTGAAATGCAGAGGGGCCAGCCTCTCCAGAACATCAGCTAAGTTCCATGTCCCTACTCTATATGTTCAACAGCCTCTTTCAATATGAAAAAGTTAGAATGGCCATAGCCCAAATATCCCTAAAAAGTGGGAAAGAAAGATCAAAGGTGATGGTAGAGTTATACAGAGAAGGTTGGGTTTAACAAATGAGTATGAGCGCTGAATTATTATATTGATGTTTCTTTTAGCCTCCAGTACCTCAGAGCAGCTAGAAATAGCTGCAATAAGGGGATGCTCACATAGAAAAAGAATGAAATGTGCCTCCGCCATAAAAGCATACAAAGGAAAAAACCCCACAAAACCAGAAGTGTTGCAGAGAATATGGAGAAATACAAACACTCATTGCCAGTGGGAATATGAAATGGTACAGCTGCCATGGGAGACAGTTTGGGCCGCTTCTCAGAAAGTTAAGTATAAATTACCATATGAGTTGGCATTTCTACTACTCTCTATATATACTCAAAAGAATTGAAAGCAGGGATTCAAACAGGTATTTGCACACCAATGTTCATAGCAGCACTATCCACAATTGCCCAAAGATGGAAGCAACCCAAGTGTCCAACAAATGATGAATGGGTAAATAAAATGTGGTATGTTTAGACAATGGAATACTATTTAACCATAAAAAGAAGGAAGTCCTGAAACATGGGACAACACGATGAACCCTGAAGGCATCATGTTGAGTGAAATAAGCCAGACACAAAAGGACAAATACTGTCTGATCTCACTGACATGAAATGATTAGAATAAGCAAACTTGGAGGCAGAATCGAGAATACAGATCCCCAGGGGAATAAACTAAGTAAGCATCTATGAGCGGGTGGCATAGCATTATCATAATCATCTAATTTTCTTTACTCAGCTTCTCCTCCTTTCTTACCTATTTATCTCTGCCCTAGAGCAAGGAATGTTTAAAGCTTAAAAAATAATAATAACATTTTCCTTGTGTAAATGCAGATTCCCGGTTGGAGAGGAGAAGCCTCCTTATTGCTTCGTCCCGCCACTATCTGGCCCCCAGCTCTGTGTCTCTGAAAGGATCATGAAGGACCACCAGCACTGGTTCCCCCGAAAGTCACACGCAGAGTTATGGTTAACAGGGGAAGTCATTCTTCCTGCTACAAAAGGACTAAATTCTTTTCAGAAATTAAAATTCACACCTATTTTCTCTAAGGAGTTAATCTGAAAAAAAAAAAAAAGAAATAAAAATCTAAAATTGTGGAGTTGTAATCCATACTAAATGTTGAAATCTATCCTATAACTGATTGTTGTGATATACTTTGAAATTGATTGCTTTTATGCATATATTTAAAGAGAAGGAGCATAATAGAGAAAATAGGATTTAACAAATGAGTATGACTGGTGAATCATTATAGTGATATTTCTGCTGTCCAGTGTCTTGGGGCAGCTAGAAAAAAAAATCATGGAACTGTAACCCATATGAAACTCTAAAATCTGTTCTATAACTACTTGTCAAAATATACCTGGAAAGCTATTGCTTTCCAAAGGTCTCTGGCTGTGTGAGCTTGCTCAGCTCTTATAGTTCTTGTGGCTCTGAAGCTTTCTCCAAAATGTTTCCTCATTTAAAGGATTCTAGTAAACTAATCAATACCCTCCTGGAATGGGTGGAGTCATATCTCCCTCTCATCAAAGGTTAAAACCTACAACTGGGTGTGTCACATCTCTGTAGAGATAATATAATCAAGTCTCCAAACTACAGCGCTGTATAGGGATGAAAAGAAATGTCTGCCTTCAAAGAAGGATCAGGATTAAAAAATGGCTTTTCTAGGGCACTTAATCCTATCAAACTGGAACATGTAGAAATTGAATTTTACTTCAGATCTTGTGACATTCCTAAAACTAATAATAGACTACAATTTTCTTTTAAAAATATAATAGTAGTCTCTATATACCTAACATGTCATCTTCAAACAGTTTCTTTTTGTCCTCAAGTTTTCTGCTTTTCCTTTCCATTCTATGACTTACACAAGTCCTCTCATGTCTGTATGTAATGGAAATTATGAAAAGACAACCACTTCTTAGCCTTTTTTTTTTAAGGGAAATCAATCAGTCTTTCAATATTTCATAAAATATAAGCTGTAGTGCTGAGAATAGAAATACTTCTAATGTCCCCAATTTTAGTTGGAAAGCATTCACCAGTCTTAAAATTAGGAATCCAGCTGGAGAATTTTCATATATGCACACTCTGGATAACAACTTAGAAAATCAATCTCAAAGACAGGATTTCCACATTTGGACCATCATAATGGCACTGCCTATAATCTATTACCTCTTTGATTGTTAAGATAATAATAATCACTGAAATAATTATCTTAATTATTATTAAGATAATAATAATCACTGAAATAATTACAGTGGGTTTGCACCAATACTCCCTAATAGGCCACTAGTGGGGGGAAATGGGAATTCTCTGGGCCTCTGCTTGACTCAGTGAACTGCTGCTGCGTGCAGGACCCTTTCACCCTGATAAACACTGCTGTTACTTAAAGTACTGTTCCCTTTAAGTTAGAAACGAAGCAAAAATATCTGTTCCTACTCTTCAGATATTTAAGCACTAACCCCCCAAAATACCCAGCATTGATACATTAGACAGCCAGAAAGCACACTTACCCTAGAAACTCCCAAATAACAGACTTCACTGTCCTATTCCCAAATCTATAAAATTTTAACCACTGATCTCTACAACTCAGCCATCAAATATCCAACAATTTGCTATATCCCTCAAACACTATTCCACACTGAGACACAATAGTACACGCCTACAACCTCCTCAATTCCTGAATTAATGATTTCTCAAGACTTTACATTGAATACATTCTCCATCATGAAATTTCTGGATCTCCCCCAAAGGGGCTCATTCTGCCAATAAAGACTTTCCCCTCTTATTTCATGTTTTGATGACTTTTCCACCTAATTTCCTATTATCACAGTTATCATTTGTAGCACACTAAAGCTTGTGTTTCACTGAATGACAGCACATCTTAATTTTATACCTAGTGATTCATTCCAATGGAGTTCACTCATTTCATTTAAAGCATAAATTACAAATTAAGGTGCTCCACTATTGAGAGCATGGAATTCCTCACATGTAATTTATCTGGCTAGCTTACACAGTCACAGATCAGGATTTCCCATTACTAGTAGATGTATACTGTGAGTTCTCTCACATGGTATATCATCATGCCAACTACCAAGGGCTTTGTTAATGACAGTCATATGGATGCTCTCCTGTATGAGTTTCCTATTTTACCAACAATAGCACTGATGACTAAAGTCAATACCATGTTAATTTCAGTTTTTCTTCAGTATGTGTGTTCTCCAGTGTGTTTAAAGGTTAAAACTATGGCTGAAACCTCTTCAATTCCAAGCATGTTGTGTGAGTTCTCTCATTCCAACGACAGTTAGAATATTATATAATATTGGAAGGCTTCCCCACATTGATGACATTCATAGGTTTCCTCTCAAGGCTGAATAATTTTACGTTGCCTAAGGTTAGAAAAATTAACATGTTTCCATATAGATGACATTCTTATGGCTTCTGTCTATTGGGCATTATCACATGTTGCCTAAGGGCAGAACTGTGATTGACAGCTTTCCTACATAGATGACATTCATGGGGTTTTCTTCTAGTCTGTGTTCTTTTATGTCATCTGAAGGTATATCAATGAAGCCTTGCCCACATGTATGGCATTCATCAGGTTTCTCTCCAATGTGAATTCTCTCAGGTCGTCTAAAATGAGAATATTGACTGAAACCTTTCCCACATTGAGGATATTCACAAGGAATTTCTCCAGCATAGGTTCTCTCATGTTGTCTGAGGACATGACAACGAATGAAGGCCTTTCCACATGTATGGCACTCATAGGGTTTCACTGCAGTATGTGTTCTCTCATGTTGTCGAAGATTAGAAGACTGGCTGAAGGATTTCCCACATGTATGGCATACATAGGGTTTCTCTCCAGTGTGAGTCCTCTTATGTTTTTGAAGATCATTAGACTGATTGAAGGCTTTTCCAGATGTATGGCATTCACAGGGTTTCTCTCCAGTGTGAGTTCTCTTATGTTGTCTAAGGTCAATAAATCTAATGAATGCTTTCCCACACAGAAGGCATTCACATAGTTTATCTCTAGTTTGAGTTCCACTTTACTGTCTGTAGCCAGAACTTTCAATGAAGGCTTTAGTACTCTGTAGGCATTCATTTGATTTACTTCTAATGTGAATCTGCTTATGTTCACTACAAGATGACTGGTCACTGAGGACTCTCTCAAGTGGTTTGTTTAAATACAGCTTCTCTCTCATGGGAATTGATCCATATGGAGTCACTACGAGAGTAAAACCTTCTTGAAAATTTATACATTTAAAAGAAGTCTTTTGAATGTGAGCTATCTACAATGACATGATGTCAGAATTTCCATTCCTGTAGGTAAGTTGCATTAATATTTCTTGCTTTTCATAGGCAAATTTCTTGCCTGGACTCTGGTTTTGGAGAAATTCCATTCTTTCTCTCCAGACTGTGTCTTCTTGTTGCAACTGGGAAAACACAACTGATTTGCAGACTTGACATCCCACTGAAACCAGACGACTGATATTCGCCTGCATCACTTCTCTGAACAGCTTTCTCTGGTATGTGTCCAGCAATGCATACTCTTCCTGGGTGAAGTCTACAGCAACATCTTTGAAGGTCATTAACTCCTGGGTTGGCATTGTCAATAACTCAGCTGAAGAGGTCTTCCTTTGGATTTTCACTCAAAACCAGTCAAACAGTAGGTGAAGAAAGAAAAGCTATAGCTGCTGTTGCCATCTTATGTCCATTGTAGCCAGCTCATACTAGTTTTTAAATGAGGATACTTCAAGGCAAGAAATTAAATTATCAGTTCAAGTTTATACTATTTGTCTACTACAGTTATTTCTATGGGTACAATTTTAGGTAAACAGAGAAAATAACTTGTTAACTGGGCTTCCGGGAAAATGGTAGAGCAGAGTGGAGTGAGTTCACTCCTGCTCCATGAAACAAGGTAGAAAGCAGGGAGAAAATATTTAGGACTGCAGGTCTCAGGGTGTGAGTAAACTCGGAGGGTCTTTAGGCAGTTTTGGGGAGGATAACATTGGTGGACTGGGGTAGAGTGAGTGGCTGGGGTGACTGCATCTCTACGTGGCAGGCTGCCGTGCACTGGAGCGGTGCAATAGGAGGGAACTGACCTTCCTCGGCTCCACTCTGCATAGCTCCTGACTGGGAAAACCTCCCCACGTGGTTGCATGGACAGCGCCCACCTGGGTGCCTGGAATGTCCATCATGGGGCAGGCCTCAGAGTGAGGCAAGTGATCACCCAGTTGAGTGCAGGAATAACCAGCCCACAGTCGCAGTATCTGGAAGGCCCACCAATGCTGGGGATCCGGTGATCAGCTGACCCGCCACTCAAAGGTTGGCTCCCCAGTCCCCCTGGGGAGGACCTGAAGGCTGGCTGCCCCTGGTAGAATAGCCCCTCTGCTGAGCACACCAACCTCAAGTTGCTTCGGCCAGGATTGGGGGTGGGTGATGCTGAGGGAAGAGGAGACCTAAGCGTGCCATCTGCTGGCTAGACGCGGTAAGTGCAGGTCAACTGCATCAGACAGGGATAGGAGAGCTTGAGGGAAGAGGAGCCTCACGGGCGCCACATATTCCGGAGAAGGGGTAAAATGCAGGCAGGAGAATTCCATATTTGCCTAGCTCTTCATTTTTATTTTCTATTTTACTTTATTTTGTTTCTTCTTAATATTCTTTTTAAATTACTCCCCTTTTAAAACATATTCTTTTTATACATTTTTATTAGTAATAGAATTGTACTTTTCATTATTTAAAAAATTTTATAGATATTTTATATTATATTTTTATTCTTCATTTTCTATTTTTTATTTCACATATTTTTCATTATTCATTTCATTTATTTTTATTATTACTGTTAATATTTTTCTCTCAAAATTTCTCTCCCTCTGGTGGGCACCAGCCTGACTTCACTCCCAGGATATTTTGGGGTGCCTCCATTTGATTTTGGGGCCTACTACTGTTGAGGTGTATTTTGCTGTGGTTCTTGTTTTTGTGTTTCATATTTTTATTATATTATTATTTTACTTTATTATTATTATCTCTTTTCTCGTCTTCTTCTTTTATTTATTTATTTTTCTTTTCTCATTCTTCTTTCGTGTGTGTGCATAGGCAGGGATTCGAGCCTGGGTCTCCTGTGTGGTGGACAGCCATTCCACCACTGGAGTACCCATCAACCCATGCAGCTTTTAACAGGCCATAAAATCGAATTCTATCCCCTACATGAGATCTAGACCTTGATCTGGTGGAGAATAACTGACAAAGTGCAAAAGGAAACATTCAAAAGAAACTTTATCAGTAAAATAAAAACTTTAGGAGAGTGAAGGAAACCAACTTGCAAAATAACCATATCAAGATAATCAAATGCCCTGAACACAACAGAAAATCACAAGGCACATGTGGATCCAAGCAAAAATTGCCCAGCCAAATGATCAAATCAAAATTCCAGTCGGGATACAGAATATGGAACAACTACTCAAGGATATTTACAAAGAAATAAAGGGTATCAGGAAGACACTAGAAGAGTATAAAGAAGAATTTGGGAGGTTAAACAGAAAAGTGGCAGCTCTCGCAGAAATGAAAGACACAGTAGACCAAATTAAAAATATACTGGAGACAGGTAATAGCAGATCTGAAGAAATAGAAGGAAGAATAAGTGAGCTAGAAGACAGAACATTAGAACTAGAGTGCACAAAACAATAAATGGTGAGAAAGATGGAAAAAATACAACTGGATCTTACAGAAATGATGGACAACAAGAGGCACACAAATATAAGAATCATTGGTGTGCCAGAAGGAGAAGAGAAGAATAAAGGGTTGGGAAAGTTAGTTGAAGATAGAGAAAACTTTCCAATTTATAAAAGACATGAATATGCAAATCAAAGAGGCCCAGTGAACTCTAAATAGAATAAATATAAACAGGCCCACACCAAGACACATACTAATCAGAATGTCAGATTTTAAAGAGAAACAGGAAGTCCTGAAAGCATCACGAGAAAAGCAATCTATGACATACAAGGGAAAACACATAAGACTGACTTCAGACAATTCAACAGGCACCATGGAAACAAGAAGGCAGTGGTATGATATTTTAAAGATCCTGAATGAGAAATGCTTTCAACCAAGAACTCTTTATCCAGCCAAGTTATCCTTCAAAATTGAGGTAGAGGTGAAAATCTTCAAAGACAAAGAAAGATTAAGAGAACTAGTCAACATGAGACCAGCCCAAAAAGAAATACTAAAGGGAGCCCTGTCAGCTGATAAAAAAAAGACAGGAGGGGGGGCCTGGAGGAGAGCAAGGAATTGAAAAATATGAGTAACAGTAATTTAAAGGAAAAGAGAGAGAAAAGGAAAATAATAAGCAGATCTGACAAATAAAAAGTTAAGGAAAAGATAGTAGAGTCAAGAACCACTTTTACAGTAATTACTTTGAATGTTAACGGAATAAACTCACCAATTAAAAGATACGAATTGACAGAATGGATAAAAAAATTTAATCCATCTATATGTTACTTACAAGAGATGCATCTTAGACTCAAGGAACAGTTAGATTGAAAGTGAAAGGATGGAAAAAGATCTGTCCAAGCTGTAAACAAAAGAAAGCAGAAGTAGCTATACTAATAGCCGACAGAATAGGTTTTAAATGTAAAGACTTTTCATAAGAGACAAAGAAGGACACTATATATTAATAAGAGGAAGAACTCATCAAGAAGAAGTTACAATTATAAATGTCAAGGAAGAAATTGCTAGAAAAATCAGTAGATATCTGGAAATGAATGATAATGAGAATATAACATATCAAAACTTATGGGATGCAGCAAAGGCAGTGCTGAGAGGGGAATTTGTAGCCTTAAATGCCTATATTAAAAAAGAAGAATGGGAGTTCCCCAAAGCCGCAGCGGCCGGCGCACCTCCCCCATAGGCGGCTCTGCGGAGAGAAAGGAAACAGTAGCAGAGATTGAATCCAAACGACCGCACTCGCGCACTCGCCCGATCTGTGAGTTCCCCAAAGCCGCGGCGGCCAGCGCACCTCCCCCATAGGCGGCTCCGCGGAGAGAAAGGAAA
>PVIY010029866.1:0-31542 GCA_004026745.1 Myrmecophaga tridactyla | reverse complement strand
GCTTTACAGCAGTGCCCTTAAGCTGGCTCCGCAAGGCAGGCCCCACCGTCGCGGCTCGCTGTCTTGGCAGCTTGCTGCGGGCCGCGGGACGAGGCTCTGCGGGGCAGATGGGTCTGGCGGGGAGACCGGCGACCCCGGGGGCAGTCTGCCACCAGCTCCCACCAGAGGGCGCTCGGGTTGCTCGATGCCAAAGGGTGGACCGCCGGCACCAGCGCCAAGTTTGGAGGTCTGCTGTGGCTACTCATTTAAATTCTCTCAGTGTGACGTAACTCATCTGTAAAGTGGAGCTAATAACACCTGTGTGTCTTTCTCACCTAGCGATGGCGAGGAGCTAATGAGACAATGGATGTGAAAGCACGTGGAAAGAGGAAAGCGCCTTAGAAGACAATAGCTACTAGCATATAACTTTTTCACCCACCCAAGGGGTTTGTAGTCAATGAACCTGTCATTTCTGCTTGAGCTGACTGTCCCGTCCTCCAGTCCCTATAAAAATACCACTTGTCCTGGGTGGGGAGCCGAGTTAAGGCTCTGCATGTCTCTGACAGTGGCTTGAGAATTCATGGAGTAGGAACTGAGTTATATTTAGGGTATCCTGGGAATTGCCTGCTCCCTCTTTTCAAGCACAGGCATAGAACTCTCAGAGCAGTGGGCAGAGAGAGGATGCTTAGGAAACAGTGATAAGTGAAAGCCTGAGGGGTGAGAAAAGCTGGGGACACTGCTCAGGGGTTGCAGGGATTCTTCGGGGTCATGGGGTGGGGAGAACTGGGCTTCACTTCTCAAGAGGTAGATGCCTCCAGTACTGCTGAGCCCAGGTGATGATACCAAAGGCAGGCAGGGGAAGGGGCTCCCATGAAGCACCTGGTCAATCTGGCCCATGGAAGATCTGTCCACTTCAGGACACCAGTAAGGATGAGGATTTGGGGCTCGGTGGGGAAGGAGGTCTCCATCTTGCTCTCCAGGGGCTGTGGTAGGACAGTTTGGTGGTTAGCATAGATGTTTAGTGTGCTGATTTGCAACTGTTGTGTACCCCTGAGAAGCCGTGTTCTTCTAATCCTTTCTTGTGAGTGCAGACCTATTGTGGGAGGGACCTTTTGATTAGGTTGTTTCTATGGAGATGTGGCCCACCCAATTCAAGGTGGGTCTTTATCCTCTTTACTGGAGTTCTCTGTGAGAGGATTAAGAGACAGTAAAAGTAGAAAGAGCCCAGAGACATTTAGAGAGAGAAAAGAAACACCCAGAAACATTTTGGAGAGAGCCAAAACAGAGGTTAGAGGAGAAGGAAATGCCCTGGATGCGAAGAGTGGACCTACAGGACACAGAGAGCTCAGAGAGGTGCCCTGGAGGAGCAAGCAAGGACCCACAGAAGCTCAAAGAGATTCTCATTCCAGAGGCCTGCTAGAATCAGAAGCTGAAAGCAATGCAGCCTTGGAGCGAAGGCCAGCAGATGCCAGCCATGTTCCTTCCCATGTGACAGAAGAATCCTGGATGCCATCAGCAGCCTTTCTTCAGAGTCAAGGTTTCTTTCTCTGGATGTCTTAATTCGGACATTTTCATGGCCTTAAAACTGTAAATTGTAACCTAATAAATCCCCTTTGTAAAAGCCAAAAAAAAAAAAAATTAAATGTGTATAGTGGCACTCAGGACAAATGCTTGCTAGTAGAGTAAGATCTTATCATTGGGTTTAGTTGATATTAGTAGGGGAGAATCATCAAATTTTGGCACAAAGTACCAAAAATACCTCCAAATGGGAGAAACTGTCATAGCACTTTCCCTCTCTGTTCATCTCTTGGTTCTTATACTTTGCTTTCTTTTCTCTCGCTATAGACAGGCTCTCGCCAAGTGGCAGGGAAGATAGCAATTGCCCACCCAAAGTTGGCATCCGTGCCATTTTGAAAGGATTAGGTACCCTAGAAGGGCAGGGTTTTAATCCTAACCCATCTCATGGAGACAGCCTTTTCTTTAAATCCCTATTCAGTACTATAGGTTGGAAACTTAATTAGGTTATCTCCGTGGAGATGTGACTCACCCAATTGTGGGCATTAACCTTTCATTAGAGGGAGATGTCACTCCACCCATTCCAGGTAGGTCTTGATTACTGGAATCCTTTAAAAGAGGAAGCATTTTGGAAAAGACTTGAGATCTGAGAGAGCAGAGAACCACGAGAGCCCACGTAACCAGAGACCTCTGGAGATGAAGAAGGAAAATGCCCTGGAGGAGCGTCATGAAAGAAGAAAGCGATCAGATGTTGCCATGTTCACCACATGCCTTTCCAGTCGTCAGCCTTCTTGAACCTAGATATCTTTCCCTTGATGCCTTAGATTGGACATTTCTATAGCCTTGCTTTTAATTTGAACATTTTCAGTCTGAGAACTGTAAATGTGCAACTTAATAAATCCCCCCTTTTAAAAGCCATTCATTTCTGGTATATATTCTGGCAGTTAGCAAACTAGGACAGCATCCTTGCTGCCTGTAATGCAGCAGGAAAAGAGATCTGTTCTCTCCCAACCACTCAATAGCAAATCATATGAATAGGCTGGGATCAGCCAGGTGGGTCCCATGCTCACCTGTGGGGGCAGAAGCAGGTAGGACACGGATTGGCCGCCCCACCAGATAGGGAGGCTAGATTAATGTGGTATTCATTGCTTATCTGAAATCCCATGAAAACGAGCGTTCTGGATTTATCTGGCAGCATTCTGGTGGTAACCAGAGCCACGAAGGATGAAGAACATTTGCTGACAGAACAAGGGGCTGTGCACAGCACCACCAGCCCATCTTAAAGACAGGAGAACCACTCATTGCTATTGGTTTTATATTGGGGCCCAAAAAGAGAGATCTCAATCCCAAATTCTAGGAGAAAATGTGGCTCCAGTTACAACCGCTTGATGCTTTAAAATGATTACTTTTGCCATCACTGAGTTACACGTCTGAAAATTTTTTGGGGGGCGGGTGGTGGTGCATTGCTTGGGAATCGAACCCAGGTCACCCACATGGCAGTGAGCATTCTACCACTGAACCACCCGTGCACCCCTGAAATCTTTGGAAGTTCTATTTAAAACTTCAAATTCACTTTCTAGTCATATACGCATTAACAAATCTAACCAGATCACAATGCTTACGCCATTTATGCATTTGGGTTTGTTATGTTAAAAGATCAATATGACATTTTGATTTTGAACAGAATGAAAGGGTGAGTTTGTTTTGTTTTGTTTTCTACAAACCTGGATACACTTTTTAAAATGTTTAAGAAAAATATATATATTTTGCCAAATGCCTATGGAACAAAATGCTATTGCAAAAATGAATGTATTTAATTGAAAAATATTTAAAAGAATTTTATCCAATGGCTCAGACATTGCAAACACTGTTGGATGTTTGCACAAACATGTCATTTATTCTTAAAAAACAGCAGTATTGTGACCTTGTGCTATATTTAAAACTGATGATAAAAATATTCTCTTTCCTCCTTTCTTACCCTCTGGCAGTTCTTTGGCCATCACATGGCTTCTCATCCTCATGTAAGGCATGATTAAATTGTAGAAAAAAATCTAGAGCATCCCTGTCCAAGAGAAATCTAATATGAGCCAAATATGTTATTTAAATTTTTTCTAAGAGCCACATTTTAAAAAATAAAAAGAAACAGGTGAAATCAATCTTAACGGTTTATTTTATTTAACCCAATATATCCAAAATATTATCATTTGAATCTGCAATCAACATAAAATTTTTAATGAAATATTTTACATTTATTTAATACTTTAGCACATCTCTATTTGGACACTAACTTCGAACTGGAAGTTAATCTGTATTTAGAGTTCACAAAATCTACAGTTGACAAAGCAGATTCACTCATCCAAATTGTGCCAAAAATATTTTTAAATTTTCAAATAGCTTATCAGTTCTTAAATACAAATTAATTAAAAGTAAATGACAGTAAAAACACACGTCCTCAGTCACACTGAGCCATGTCACGGCTGCCACATTAAAAAAAAAAAAGAGCACAAAGCTAGAGTCACTCTACTTTCTAACGGGATTTTGAAAAATCATTCCAACATGATTCACTTAAAGTGAACCTTATACTATAATTTAGTTTGTGTTTTTAAAAGAGTCTTTCTGTATTAGTTTTCTATTGCTGCTGTAACAAATTCCAATAAACTTAGTGGCTTAAAAAAAATAAATTTGTTATCGTACAGTTCTGGAGATCAGAAGTCCAGCATCCCACCAAGGTGTTGGCAGGACTGTGTTCCCCAAAGGCTCTGGGGGAGAAACTTCCTTCTGCTAGAAACTTCCTGCATTGCCTGGCTTGTGGCTCCTTCATCTGTTTTCCAAACCATCAATGCGCATCATTCCCTGGCCCTTCTTCCATTGTCACATCTCTCTTTGACCACATTTTAATACGCGTGTGGCACTGCCACCTTGGGGATTTGAGTTCCATTTCCCTTTTCATGAGATGATTTGCTATCACTGGTGAAGTGTCTGAGTGTTTTAAAGATTATTTGTTTTCTTATGATTCAATTTAGAGCGTTCTTACATTCCAGACATAAGCCGTTTTTCAGAACTATGATTTGCAAACACATTGTCCCAGTCTATGGCTTGTCTTTTGATTATCTTAACAGTGTGTTTCGAAAAGCAGATTTTAAGTCTGATGAAGTCAAATTTATCAATTTTTTTTTAATGAGTAGCGCTTTGATGTTGTATCTAAGAAATCTTTGCCTAGCTAAAATCACAAAGATTTTCTCCTTTTTTTTTTTCAATTTTATAGTTTGCGGTTTACTTTTAGGTCTATGATCCAATTTAAGTTGTTTTAGATGTTGTGCAAAGTACAAATCTTTTCTTCTTTTTTCATATTTTACAGCACTACTTATTTTAAAGACTATCTTTTCTTCACAGAATTTCCTCTGCATTTTTGTTGAAAATTAATTAACTCTATTTCAAAACTCTCTATTCTATTCTATTCTATCGTCTTTTTGCTATTATCTTAATTATTATAGCTTAAAAAAAGTCTTGAAATAATACAAGTCCTCCAATTTTGTTCTTCTTTTTCAAAGCTCTTTTGGTTACTTTAGATTATCTGCAGCCTCATATGAATTTTAGAACCAACTTGTCTGTTTCTACAAAAATGACAGGGGGGTTTTGATTGGGGTGAAGTTAAATTTACAGATCAATTAGGAAGAATGACATCTTCACACTTGAATCTTCTGAGCCATAATTATGGCATATCACTATGTTTATTTAGGTATTTTTAAGTATCTCTGTAATATTTTATGGCTTTCAGTGTATAGGTCTTACACTTTTTTTTTTTTTTAAATCAGTTTTATCCCTAGGCATTCTTATTTTTTCTTTTCTTTGGGGGAGGGGATAGTGTATGGACAGGAAATCGAACCCAGGTCCCCTACATGGAAGGTGAGCATTTTACCACTGAACCACAGTATTCTTATTTTTTGTTGCTATTGTAAATGGTATTGTTTTTTAAATTTCCAGTCCAGATTGCTCACTGCTTATATACACACACACAGAAAATTGAATTTTGCATGTTGATCTTATATCCTTCAATCTTACTAAGCTCACAGTTTTTAGTAGCTCTTAATGGAATCCATTGGGTTTTCTACATAAATAATCTGTGAATAAAGAGAAGCTTACCGTATCTTTTCCAATCTGGGTCCTTTTCATTTGTTTCTTTCCTTCCCCCCTCCCCCCTTGCTTAATTACACTGGTTAGAAGATCCTAGCACAATACTGAATACAAGTAAGGGTAGAGCTCCCTGTCTACTCCTGATCTCAGGTGAAAAGCTTTCATTCTTTCACCAAGAAACACGATGTTACCTATAAGTTTTTCATAGATTTTCTTTATCAGATTGAGGAACCTACCTTCCATCCTTATTTTGTTAGTTATATATATATAACTAACATATATATATATATATATACACATATATATATATATACATATCAGGAACAGATGTTGGATATTGTCAATTGTTTTTTCTGTATCTACTGAGAAGATCATAGGAGTTTGTTTTTTTTACCTTGCTGAACACAGTGAATTGCATTGGTTAATCTTTTTCTTTCTTTTTTTTTTTTTTGCATGATCAGGCACTGGGGATCAAACCCGGGTCTCTGGCACAGCAGGTGAGAACTCTGCCTGCTGCCCCCCCCCCCCCCCCCCCTTTTTTTTTATACATTAGTTAATCTTTGAATGTTAAAGCAGACTTGCATTCCTGGGACGAACCCTACTTGGTTGTTATATGTTCGATTTGATTTGCTAAAATTTTGTTAAAATGTTTGTATCTCTATTCATGAGGTTTATTGGTCTGTAGTTTCCTTCACTGATAATGTTTCTCTGGTTTTGGTATCAGATTAATGCTGACCTCATAAAATGATGAAATATTTACTCTTTCTCTATTTTCAGGAAAAGTTTGTAAAAACTTAGGATTTTTCCACTCTTGATTGTTTGGTAGAATTTACCGGTGGAGTCTTCTTTTGTGGAAAGTTTTTAAATTATATATTTGATTTTTAAATAGTTTGTACGTTTTAAGAGATTTGACCAATTTAGAATATATCAGCATGAAGTTGTTCATAATAATCCTTTATTGTCTTTTCAATATCGGCAAAATCTTCAGTGGTGTCACCTTACCATTCCTGATATTGGTCATTTGTGTCTTTTCTTTTTATCTGATCAGGATGGCTAGCAGTATACCAATTCTTTTGTTCTTTTCAAAGAGCCAACTTTTCTTTTCACTGTTTTTCTCTACAGCTTTTCTGTTTTCTATGTCATCTATTTCTCTTGTGAACGTTACGATTTCCTTTCTTCTGCCTACTTTGGGCTTATTTTCCTCTTTTATCTTGTTTCCTAAGAAGCAAGTAGAAATCACCGATTTGAGACCTTTTTTATTTTCTAATATAGGTATTTTGGGCAATAAATTTCTCTCTAAGTACTGTTTTAACTGCATACCATTAAATTTAATATGTTGTGCTCTCATTTTTTGTTCACTTCAAAATATTTTCTAAACTCCCGTTTGATTTTTTTTTGAACCATGGGTTATTTTAGAAGTATGTTATTTAATTTCCAAACACTTAGCAATTTTCCAGCTATCTTTCTGATGTTGATTTCTAATTTAATTTGATTATGAACAGAGAACGCATTTGGTATGCTTTGAATTCTTTAAAATTTCTTCGAGTTGTCCCACAGCTCTCTGATGTGCTGCTCATTTATTTTTCAGTCTTTTTCTCTCTGTGTTTGACTTTGAATGGTTTCTATTGCTATGACTTCACATTCATTAATCTTT
The DNA here is from genome assembly GCA_004026745.1 of Myrmecophaga tridactyla. Classification (NCBI taxonomy): domain Eukaryota; kingdom Metazoa; phylum Chordata; class Mammalia; order Pilosa; family Myrmecophagidae; genus Myrmecophaga; species Myrmecophaga tridactyla. The sequence continues at coordinate 24,260 of PVIY010029866.1, read as the reverse complement.
TCTTCTGCAATGGCATCCCCCATCCTGATGTACTCTCCATCTCAGATAGTTTGGTTTTCATCTATTCACATTTGATTTGGATCTTTTAAATATCTTCTATGCCTACCTCACATGCTTAATCTTTCCTCTAGCTTCTTGAACATAGAGGATTCAATCAGAAGAATTGTTTTAATGTTCTTAGCTACTAGTTTTATCAGCAGCATCATTTTAGGGTCAGTTTCTATTGATTGGCTTTTCTTTTCATCACACGTTATATTTTCCTGTTTCATTACAAGACCAGTTATCTTTTATTGGATACCAAATATTATGAATTTTTACCTTGTTGGATGCTAGGTATTTTTGTGTTTATGTAAATATTTTTCAGCTTTGTTTGGGATGGAATGATGTTTTCTGGAAAGAAGTTTGATCCTTTCAGGTCTTCCTTTTAAACTATATTCGGTGGGACAAGAGCAGTGTTGAATCTAGGGTTCATTTCCCCCACTATCCTTCAGAATACTTTCCCCATTGTCCCATGAATTATGAGGATTTTTTTTTTGACTGGTGGAAACAGTATAAATTTCAGGTCCGGTGTGAGCTTTGGTGATTGTTCCCTCAATAATGTTGGTGTTTTTCGCCTTAGCCTTAGACAGTTTTCTCAAATGCATGTGCTGATGACTTCTCAGCTGGGGACATGAGAGGGACCATCTGGAGATTTCTGGAGCTACCTCGCCCTGCAGCTGTCTCCCCTCAGTTACACTGTCCTGTGAACACTAGCCGCCTTAGCCTCCCCAGGCATCTAACAACTTCTCCTCAACTTAGGGAAACCACAGAGCTCAGCCTGAGCTCCCCATCTTGCTCCATGCTCTCAAACTTCTCTCCAGGCAGTAAGCTGAGACCATCATAGGGCTCACTTCTCTTGTTTCCCGTCTCAGAAGTCTCAGTTTTTTTGTGGCTGTTGTTGATTGTCATGATATCATCATTTTCTATTTCCTGTCTTCTTTTTTCTTTTTAGCAGTTTCAGTTGAGAGAGTAAATTCTATCCCTGTTACTCTATCTTGGTCACAAGTGGAAGCCTTGAAATACAGGTTAAACAAAAGAAAAAGGTTATAATTAATAAACTTAGAAACTTAGAGGTGAGACTCTGTGAAGATGAGACTTGGGCCTCTGAGAAAGAAGCATTGCTTGCTTAGAGCTGGGTCAGCAATTGGAGTAGGATCCTTGTGAGGATGGGACCTAAATCTCTGAAGAGAAGATGCTGGCCGTCTGGTGCTTGTTCCCTTGAGCAGGGATGCGGTGAAGCCTGTTCTTCAGGGGTTGGGGCAAAAAACAGCAAACAGAATTCAGGTGAAGAAGTAAGGCTGAGTGATATCACAAGCAGATAGGAAGCCCATAGGAAACAGGAAGAAGGAAGTTCCTTCTTTCCCCCAATCTTGCAGTACCTCTTTAGTGCTATTATTGGCAAAGCCTACCATAGAGCCAATAAATAAAGCAGAAATGTGGTTTTCAGAGTCCCTGGTCCAGTACCACAAAACAAATTATGAAAGGATGGTGTGCAGGTTTGAAGCTATTATATACCCCAGAAAACCCATGTCCTCTAATCCTCATTCAATATTGCTGGATGGGATTTTTCTGATTGTTCCCATGGAGATGTGACCCACCCAATTGTGGGTGGTAACCTTTGATTAGATGGTTTCCATGGAAATGTTCCTCCACCCATTCAAGGTGGGGTTGCTTACTGGAACCCTTTAGGAGGAAACCATTTTGGAAAAAAGCATGAAAGCCAAACCAACAAAGCCCCAGGGAAGCCATTGAGGAAGCCTGGAGAGAAAGCTAGCAGACTTCATCATGTGCCTTTCCAGCTCAGAGAGAAATCTTGAACATCACTGGCCTTCTTGAGCCAAAATATCTTTCCCTGGATGACTTAGATTGGACATTTTCATAGCCTTGTCTGAATTTGGACATTTTCACAGCCTTATATCGTAAACTTGCAAATTAATAAATTCCCCTTTTTAAAGGCCATTCCATTTCTGGTACAGTGCATTCCAGTAGCTTACTAACCAAAACAGATGGGTTTAGACTTAAGAAAAAAATAACTTGAAAACTAGCATGTATAGGTAGTAGATTTGAACTGTCAGTTTAGCTAAGCTGGAACTAGTTTACCAGAATTCCCATCTCTGAACAGTTCTGGGTTACCATGGGTCAGTAAACAAACAAACAAACAAAAAACTAGTTTGTGAATGATTTGTGGGACAGAAGTGAAACAGCAGCTATATATTTTTCGGTTGCACCTTCGTACGGTGTGGTCTACCTGTGGGCCCACCTGGATTGTGGGAGGCAGCAGTGGGCCCACGGCCACTCCAGCTCCTTCTGGACCCTTCTTCAGTTTCTCCAGCTGCTGGTGGGCGCATGTTGAGCCTCCTGGCAAAGTGTACCAGCTTCTCCTGCAGGATACCTGTGTCGTCGAAGTTGGAGGCTTGGAGGTGGTGAGAAGTTTCCAGCCCATCTTCCTAGGTCCCAGCTCGCTGTCACTTCCCTTACTTCATAGCCATCTTCCCTTCCCAACTACCTGCTCTATAAACTTAGGGTTCCAGCACCAAACCAAGAAAAGAAATAATGGTTTCCTATAACTCCCACCAGCTCTCACAGTTCATAAGGTCAATACATCCCAGATGGAGTCCACTTGTGTCCTAATTGTTATTTATCTATATTTGTGTATGTGTGTGTGTGTACATTCATTTTATTTATGTTTGTCTGTATCCAATTGGGTTCTGCTTCTCTGATCGAACCCTTACAAATACAGCACAGCATAGAGGCATTACAACACACTCATCAAAAGAGTATGGCTTGCACAGGGTTGAGTATTACTGTTTAGGGCATTCTTTGGCTATCCCATATGGTCCAGATAGAGATGTCAGTCATAATGATTATCACCACCTCCCATCCCCTGGCCATGGTGATTGTTCATGGGGTGAACAAGCTAGCTATATCAACCCTGCCCCAAATTTTACATATTGATTTTTAAAAAGAGAAAGTGTTTCTTCCTTTTTAGTCATATGCTATCAGGATATCAGTGTGGATCAGTCAGGAGTCAACTTTCCAGCCATTTGGAATCAGCTTGCTTTTTTTCTCTTTTTTTAGCAGAAGAATATGATCTCAATAGAAAAAAGATAAGGAGAAGCAACATAAGAGTTGGAGAAAGAGAGTGTGAATGAGGACCTGACAACTTCATTTGGGGCACTAAATCCAACTGTGTCTGTCACTAGGCTTTCCACTTCCATAAGCCAATTATTCTCTTTTTTTCCCTAAGCTAATTTGAGTTGAACTTCTGTTATTTGCAACAAATACTTTCTGGTGGATGTAATATTCACAACCACCCAGTGAGTTGGGTTATTTTTTTTATTTTATAAATGAGAACTCAGTGGGCCAAAGAAGTTAAATGACCAATCCAATTTATACATTTATTCTTTCTAATGGGTCACAGTAAAGCTTTTATATACATTCCAGACATTACAATATAGAGCTGAATACATTTTTACATGGCTGCTGAAATAAGTCTAAACTTAGACACAAAATTAAAAGTATTAAATTGATAAAGAGATGGACTTCAAAGGTTATTCCATTTTTCATGGTAGGAGGAAATACAAAAAAAAATTGACCTAAAGCAATTTTAGACATCTACATATGATTATCTAAACTACAGGCCAGCAAACCTGGTAAAATCTTGCCTGCTGCTTAGTTTTGTAAGCGAATGTTCAAGTTAAGGCTTCCAGGGAAAGATACTTTGGTTCAAGAAGGCCGATGATGTTTAGGGTTTCTCTCTCCGCTGGAAAGGCACATGGCGACATCTGCTAGCTTCTCTCCACGAATCTTCAACGGCTTCCCTGGGGCTCTGTCTGTTCTGTTGACTCTGTTGGCTCTGTCAGCATTGAGTTTTCTGAAAATGGTTCCCTCTTAAAGGGCTCCAGTAAGCAACTCCACATTGAATGGGTGGAAACACACCTCAATGGAAACCATCTAATAAGAAGTTACCACCCACAATTGGGTGGGTCACACCTCTGTGGAAACAATCAAAAAGGTCCCACCCAGCTGAAGTAAATGTTATTTTTCATTTAAATATGATACGAGTAGTAAAGCATTTCTCAGCATGCCAGACAATGCATGCAGTACACAATCCAATTCGGACTGTGGGCATGCCAAAACGGGTTTCTTAATGTTGGCTTACTTTGAGCTTTACTGTAAGCTTCCCCAAAGCCTTAGGAGCAGAATAACATCTTCAAGCAAATAAAAACAGCCTGGTTACTGGCATTGTCCCCTCTGGGCATCTACATATTACTGTATGTATTTTTTTCATGGTTTTAATCTAAATTTAGGACTAGAGAATATCCACATGTTTCTTTAAATATTAAATTTTCTTTGAATAGAAGCCTAGTTAAACAGCACAAGAAACAGATTAAGGCAAAAAACCAAAAAGCCAACGCACATATTGTGGGGTAATATATGTCTTATTCTTTGTCAAAGTCTGTGGCGTGCAAAGTTACGTTTAATTTTCGACTCATTGCGCAAAGTTTAAGAGATTCTTGCCAAAGATTTTTAGTAACATGAGTTTTCCAAAAATGGGGAAATGAGTATTTTATAGATGTCTTAAAGCTCTAAAATTAAAATAAAAAAATAAAAATAAAATAAAATGAATCAAGAAGCAAATGTGGCAAATTTTTGGTACTTAGTCAAAAGCCATCATTCTTCCTTTTAGGAGAGAAGACACAGAATCTGGACTGCTCCGCTGGCTTTTTAATGATGTCTTTATTGTCTTTCATGACGTGGGCAAGTCATCTCATTATCTAGCTAAAGATGCAGATATTTGGCTAGCCAGCCAAACAAGCAAGAGGAAGATGAGTCACTTGAGTATACCACAGCATAAACTAGTTCTGAAATGTGGGCATGTTCTCTTAAATAGAAAGCTTACTGCTGTGGGGATAATAAACTTGAAGATAAAATCTTCTCCCCTTCCCAGCCCCCTCCTTCTTCTCCTCTTTCTCTTTCTTCTTCTTTTTCTTCTTCTATTTTCTTTTGGGTAAGCAGGTGAAGAGCTTGTTTGTATTCCAATTCTGTTCGGCTATTTGGGTGAAAGTGTATGAGGCAAAAGAAAGAATAGGAGAGAAAAGGGAGAAAGATGGTAAGCTAATTAATTATCAGATTCTTTTTTGTTATTTGATTAAGAGAAGCTGGGGTTTCTGGGCCAGCACAGAAGTTTGGCTCCACTTTGGAGAGGTTACGTTGGCAGTGGTGGTGACTAAGTAGGTGAGAGTCAGGTGGTGATGAGGAGTGAGGGTTTGAGTAATAAGAAAGAAGGGTCTGTATTACCAGTTTCTATTAGACCTTATTCTGATTGGACCATGTACCACACACCAATGCATTCACGCAAGTGCTTTAGTAGGTGTTCAAGTGGACTCCAAGTGGAAATTTCACCTAAAGGTGACATAAAGCCAGTGAGACCTTCCAAAATACTGGAGGTTTCTACATTACTTTTTTGGAGTTGATTCTTACATAGTGGCCAAACCCATTTTTCTTTTTCTTTCTTTTTTTGAATTAGGAAAAATTTAATTTGTAACCTTCAGGTTGCTTTTTTCAGATCCCTAACTTGATGAATATAACTGAAGATAGTAGAAATGAAGCAAAACTATACATTGAAATGTCTCCTTGCTTTTCAGTTCAGGTAACTTAGTCTTTTTTTTTTTTTCAGATTGGGTCAAGTTTTATTAACAAATTTTGGGTTTGCAGAGCTCTTGCCTTTCCCATCTCTGTGTGCAAAGTATCCCAAGCAAGACTTCTTTCCCAAGGCAGGAAGTCTTGCTTCAGGTACTGGAACTCTCTGCCAGTGCCTGTGACTTGTAAATGAGTCTGAATCTTTTCTGCAGAGCCTGCTTTTCAGGCTTGGAGGAAGGCACGAGGGTAGAAGGAGTAGGAGGCTTAACTTTTTTTTTCCATCTACCCAAAGCATATTTATATTTTTTAATTATAACATTTGTCCCCCCTATTATTTATTTTTAATCCATATGTTTTACTCATCTGTCCATACCGTGGATAAAAAGAGCATCAGACACAAAGTTTTCACAATCACATAGTCGCACTGCGAAAGTTATATCATTATACAACCATCTTCAAGAAACATGGCTATTGCAATACAGCTCTACGGTTTCAGGCAGTTCCCTCCAGCCTAATACACTTTAAACTAAAAAGGTGATATCTATGTAATGCATAAGAGTAACTTGCAGGATAACCTCTCGACTTTGTTTGAAATCCCTCAGCCACTGATACTTTATTTTGTCTCATTTCTCTCTTCCCCCTTTTTTGGTCAAGAAGTTTTTCTCAATCCCTTGATGCCAAGTCCCAGCTCATTCTAGGATTTCTGTCCCACGTTGCCAGGAAAGTTTACACCCCTGGTAGTCACATCCCATGTAGGGAGGGGGAGGGCAGTGAGTTTGCTTGCTGTGTTGGCTGAGAAATTGGCCACATCTGACAACAAAAGAGCAAACCCATTTTTCAATGGGCAAGTAAGTGTGCTCTCTGCCATCAAACAGAATCCAAAAAAAAAAAAACAAACCAAAAACTATAGGAGGGTGGGCCACAGTGGCTCATTGGCAGAGTTCTCACCTGCCATGCCAGAGACCCAGGCCCAATTCCCAGTGCCTGCCCATGCAAAAACAGACAAACAAAAGCTATAGGAGATTCATCATAGGTTTATCCAGTTAATTCAAAAGCTATTTGAACTTGGTCACTTCAGTAGAAGTAGAATAAAATAAATTTGAGGGCAATGCCTAGATTCTTGCCTTAGTAACTAATTTTGACATTGAACAAGACATATTTTACCCCACAATGTGTGCACTGAATTTTTAATTTGTCTCTTTTGGGGGCTGTTTGGCTAATCTTTACTAAAAGGTAGGAGATCCAACTCTAAAGTAGTAATGAGGCAAAAAAGCATCCCCTAGCCATATATAGTTGACATTGATAGTGGATCTATAAACTTGGACTCTATTAAAAATGTCAGCGAATTTTTCTGAAAACTCACAATGTATCAGGTACTGCATTTGGAAATTTATTTGGATTATGTAGGATCACATTAGTGCAGAAAACTCATCAATATTTATTTATAAAAAATTTTTTAATAAAGCTTTCATGGGAGGGAAGGCAGATTCAGGACAGATTGCTTTTAAGCTGTTGTGTAACCTATTAGTAGAGTTGTCCAGCAGGTAATTAGTTGCATTAGTCTCGAGCTCAGAAGAGACAGCTGGGTGAGAGTTGTGAATTTATATGTACTTAGAGGTATAGGAGAGGAAGGTCAGAACATTGAGGAACATGTACATTTAAGGAATAAACCAAGAAATAAGAAGAAAACTAGGAGATCATGGCATACAGAGCTGATAGAAGGTAGCATTCTGATAAGGATTTCCTTCAAGAAAGATATGAGTAATCAATAGTGATGATAAACAGCACAGTCACAATAATGCACAACAAACAAACTTACAACAAAATATGTAAAACAAAAACTATTAGAAATATCATCACCTGACAAAATTTTTATAACATCTCTCTCAGTAATAGATTCAGTAGACAAAATGATAAATAAAGACAGAGAAATTGAATAATAGAAACAATAAAGTTGGTTTAATAAATAAATAATTTTTATCCTTCCAATACAGATTATGCATTTTTATATGACTATAAAACATCCAAAAATTGATGCTATGTTTGAGTACAATGAGACCCTTTTAAAAAACGTTTAAAAGTAGAGCCTTCATAGACCACAACAAAATTAGAAATAAATAATAAACTGATGACTATAAACATCTCAACATTTTGGAAATTAAGAAATATTCTCCCACTACTCAACACGGAAAGAATAGTCTCTTCAACCACTACAACCAAGAAAACTGGATATCCACATGCAAAAGAATGAGGTTGTATCCCTACCTCATATCATATACCCAAATTAACTCAAAATGCATCAAAGACTTAAATATAAGAACCAAAAGTAGAAGACTCCTAGGAGAAAACATAGGGGCATATCTTCAGGACCTTATGTTAGGCAATGGAGTTTTAGACTTTACACCAAAAGCATGACTAATAAGAGAAAAAATAAACTGGACCTCATCAACATTAAAACATTTGGTGCTTCAAAGGCATTATCAAGAAAGGTAAAGTCCATCTACAGATTGGGAAAAAATATCTGGACACTGCATATCTGATAAGGGTTTAATAACCAGAACTTATAAAGAACTCCACTCAACAGCAAAAAGATAAGAGATCCAATCTTAAAATAACAAAGGACTTGAATAGACATTTCTCCAAAGAAGACATACAAATGGCCAATAGCACATGAAAAGATGCTCAACAGCATTAGCCATTAGGGAAATGAAAATCAAAAGCACAATGACATACCACTCAACACCCACTAGGATGGCTATTATTATTTTTTTAATGGAAAATAATAATTGTTGGTAAGGATGTAAGAAATAGGAAACCTCACGCATTGTTGGTTGAATGCAAAATGGTTGAACCATTGTGAAAAACAGTTAGGCATCTCTTAGAAAGTTAAGTATTACATTACCATAGGACCTTGCAATTGCATTTCTAGGTATATAGCCAGAAGCATTGAAAGTAAGGACTCAAAAAGTATCTGTACACCAGTGTTCATAGCAGCATAATTCAAAAGAGCCAAAAGGTGGCAGCAACCCAACTGTTCATCAATGGATGAACTGGTAAACAATATGTGGTATAGGCATAAGATGGAATATTAATCAGATGTAAAATGTGGTCAAATTCTGATACATGTGACAATATGGATGAAACTTGAAGAGAGCACGCTGAGTGAAATAAGCCAGACACAAAAGGACAAATATTGCAATGATCTCAGTGTATGAAATAAGTAGAATATACAAATAAATAAAGACAGAAAGATGAAGACTGGTTGCCAGGGGCTGGGGGAAGGAAGGAAAGGTGATTTACTGGTTTAATGGGTACAAGTTTCTGTCTGAGATGATGAAAATGTTCTGGAACTAGATAGTGGTGAAGGGTATACTACATCGTCAATATACTTAATGTTGCAGAATTGTACACTTCAAATGGCTCTTTATTTGTATATATTTTACTATAATAAAAATAATTTTAAAAAGAAACACTGTGGATCAAAGAGAAATTTAAACTGAAATTACATGCTATTTAGAAAGCATGGAAAGGAATATACTTCATATTAAAAACTTCATATTAAAGCAGCTTAATTACATTAAGATTGACAGACAAAAATGTCTGCCCTCAAATGCTTTCATGGTTGAAGAAAGTTGAAAGTAAAGCAATTGAGATTCATTTTAAGAATTAAAATCCAAGAGAGTATGCAATGGGCATTAACAAAGACAAAAGATAAAATTAATAAAATAGAAAACACAAAAATAGAAGGAAATAAGCAAATAGAAAACTGCTACAATGAAAATAGCAATAAAATTATTAAGCTGCTATTAGCCTGAAGAAAGAAAAAAAGACATAGGGTAAATATGCATGACTAAAAATGAGCGATACATATAGCCACAAATGTAAAGGAGATGAAAATAATTATAAGAATATTCCTTTTGAAGCCTCAGAGCAGCAATTTGACAACCTAGAAGAAATGGATGATTTACTAAAAAAAATAAATGGCCAAAACTGACCTAGAAAGAAATAAAAAAATTTGAAAAGAGTAATCACCATAAAAATGTGATATACTCATCATGTAAACGTGATGAAAGAGCTTCCATTTTTAAAATCATCAGATGCCACTGGGGAGCAGTTTCCATAAATGGGGAATGATGGGGCAGAAGATTTCTACTTTTTATTATAAGCCTTAAGTCTAAGTTGACTATATTTTGATCATGGCAATGACAGGATGTGAGTTCCAGTTTTAAAAGTTCTTATCACCATTTGTGTATAAGGGGGACAAGCTAAAATTTAGAAGATGTAATAATTCTCTAAGCAGGAGATGACTGTGTTTGGACTCACTTGGAGCATGAGATGGTAAGAAGTGGTTGAATCAGGAATAGCTTTTTCAAGGTAAAGTTTATAGAAATTGCTGATTAACTGAATATGGAAAATGAGGGGGGAAAAAGAGGTCATGAATGACTTCTAGGTGATTTATTTAAGCAACTAGTTAAGAATAGTGGAGTCATGTCTTGAAAAAGAGAAAGTTTGGGAATTTGATTTGTTAGACAGAAATCAAGCATTGTGTTTTGGACAGGCTGAGTTGGAGAAAGTAGTTAAAAAGCCAGATTGCCTGAGTCTGACTCCCTGGTTCACCACTTATAGCTGTGTGACCTTAAACAAGTTACTCAACCTCTCTGTGCATCAGCTTCCTCAGGTGTGAAATGGAAATAATAAATGTACTCCGTAGAGATGTTATAAGGGTCAAACAGTGAATTAATTGACAGGGATCATTGTGTGGTTCACTGGTGTATCTTGAACTCCTAAACCAGTGCATGGAACAGAGTCGGAGCTCAATGAATATTGCTGAATGAATGGATGAGTGTTTGTCACATATCTGAGAGGAGTAGTTGAACGGATAGGTAGATAACCAAGTCTAGAGATCAGAATCAGGCATCAATTGGGAGTCATCAGTGAATAAACATTAAAGCTAAGAAAGTGGTTATAATGAAAGTCTTTCAGATCTTAAAACATACAATAGCTGCAAGAGATTGTCTGACAGATCAACATTACAGAAAAGGCAGTCCTGATATAAAAATTAATTGCATATAGAAGCATATAAGGAAGGGGCATATTATTCAAGCAAACAGTGGTGTTGGTAAAACTGGTTAAGAAGTTTCAGGGAATATCCAGTTAGATCTTTAGCTCATGTTTTAACCTAAGTAAATGCAAGATAGGCTAGTAGTGAAGGTAAAATAAAAAAACAAAAGATGTTGAGAAAAATCAGCATATATTTGACTGATCCTGAGATGGAAAGGACTTACTAAATATTAAAGCTATTGAAGAAATCATGAAGAAAAATATAGATACATGTGACAACATAAAACTTTGGACATTGAAACATCACAAACAAAATTAAAGGGAATATGACAAAATGACAATTATATTTGAAAATCTTACAAATAAATGTTTAGTATGACTAATAATTTCTTGAGAAAATATAAACATGTCAATAGAAGCATGGACAGAAGAAATTAACAGAAAATTCATGGAAGAAAAAACACAAATAGCCAATAAACATCTATTTCGATATCTCTAGTTACCATTCAAAGATACATAACTGGACAGATGTTTTTTCAAATAAAATAAAAAATTATAATACCCAATCTTATCAAAGGGATATTAGTACTTGAGATACAATGCAGATAGGAAAACTTTCTAGCATGAGTGTTGGAAGTATATGTCAAAAAATTACATTTTTTAAATATCTTTTGTTCCAAGGATTTCATTTTCAGGAATACATTTTAAGAAAATATAAATGTGCCATTAGAAGTAATAATGTATGTCTGTGTTTATTACTATAAAAGGATGTTCAAAACAGATTTAAAAGGAAATAAGAAAAGGGAAAAAACAGATTAATAAGAGCAAAAAGTAGCAGGTCACAAGACAAAATATACTGCATTCCCAATTTTGTTTAACTATATTTCTGAAGGACAGATTGGAAAAAAGTACATTGAAACCATCCAAGTTACCTCCTGGTAGAAGGATTTGGGGTGATTTTTATTTTTGACTTCATTCTCCATATTTTCTAAATTTTCTATAATGAGCATGTATCATTTCAAAGCTATAAAACACAGAATGAAAACGCAATCCAAGCACTATCTTAGGATAACTCTACTAGAAAAGTTTACTGAAAGAGTTTGAGATTAGAAATCAGCGTTGATGAAATTTAATATTATAATTCAAATTCATACATGATAAGATAATGAATGCATGCAAAGTTCATCAGAGAATGTTAAAATCATTAGGTGGAAAGTTCGGGAACCTTCTAATGAATGTGTCAGTCTGTCACCTGGGCCCACTGATCAATCTTAGCATGACTAAAGGTGGGACACCCATGGTGCCTGCATCTCAAGATGTGACATGATCGGACGTACGAAGCACCACCCATAAATATTCTTGCCCTCACCTCAAAAAAAGAAAGAAAAGATTCTAAACTCAATCAAGCTTATAGAACTACCAGTTTACAGAAAATACAGAGGAATAAAAGAATAAGCTGACCAATGCCTTGAGGAAACTAATAGAATCCAGAACGTGGGAAATCAACAAGATCAGTGACCTGGCCTCCCCAAAAACTAAGTGGCCAGAAAAATAAAAGGGAGGTGTTATAGATTTTTAAAAATTTAAGAACTATAACAACCAAATATGATGCATGGCCCTTTTTTGAATCCTGATTTGAACAAACTACAAAGATCATTTTTTTCTTTTTAGATCAGTCAGGGTAACTTGATTAAGGGTGCTGTCAGATGACACAAAAGATTTCTGTTAATTGTGTTAGTTGGGATAATGGCTTGTTATATTTAAAATGTCCTCTGCTGTTAGATATGAATTGAAGTATTTATGGATGAAACTATATGCTCTCTGGAATTTTATTTTAAACACTCCTGTACTTAAAAAAAGGGGGGGGGCAATCTGTATGTGGTTGGGAAAACTATACTGCTGAAATAAAATTGGCAAAATTTGGGTGATTCTTGAAGCTTTGCGTTGGGTACATTGGGTTCGCTAGACTATCCTTTCCATTTTGTCGTCTATCTGAAAACATCCATAATTCAACTAAAAAAAAAATAAGAAAAAAATTATTAGCACAGATTTAGTTTGAAGAAAAAATGTTTCCACTCAGAGTTGGAATGAATGGACACTGCTCTAGTTTACTAAGGGGAACACCTATTATCTTAAGAAGTTTAGATCTTATACTTCTTAGCGGGATGAACAGATATTTAGGGGTTCTGAGTTTGACCTGTAGATAGAGAGTTTTGAAAATGCTGAAGACAATCACAGCGTAGAACTAGCTTGTGGGAAGAGAGATGTGGGAAGGCATTTGTTAGAAAAGCAAAAAAGGAAAGCACAACCACCTCTAAAAACGACCCATGCATTCTCTGTAAGGTATTGGATAAGAATGAGACGTTCCGATTTCCTAAGAAGAAATAAGGGTTGTCAAACTTTCTGCATGTCAAAAGGGCCTCTTGGCGGGGACGAAGGAACATTTTTAAGATTGTGTTCTCCTTCCAGCGTGCTGCATGTCTAAATCCTACAAGATTTCTTAGTGACTGCTGAATTGAGAGGCTGTGAGCTCTAACCTCATATTTTCTGCGCTGTCTGTCCTGCTTACTAGCATGTAACTGGCGTGAGGGCAGGGAACATGTTTGTCAAAGTCACAACCGTGATTCCAGCGCCTGCTTGGGTGCCAATGAGTATTATTTGACTGAACGATTGAGTTCCTTGATTTTGTTATAAATTTATTTCCCAGTGATCTCTCCCTTGCTCTCTTTCAGAAGGGTTTGTTCTCACTGAGAAATGGCAGGTAATGGCTTCAGCCCTCTTAGGGATTAAATACCAAAATCCCCATAACAATTTTTTTTGTTTGTTCTTATCGGACTGCATGAACTCAGAGGACAATTTATAATGCCTAATAATGCTCTCGGAAGTTGGCCAAGAGCTCCACCATCACCCCGGAGTTTCTAAACCTCGAGAAATTTTGTCCTGGTGTGTTTGAAACTATTCAGGCTCATTCTGCAGAAAGTTCAGGATGCCATTTTTGTTTTTCCCACCTCCCCCCTAAGTGACACTGCAGTGTCTTTTCAGGGTCATACACACGATTCCAGCAGCCTTTTTGGTGTGCGTAAGAGAGCTCTCCGTGCTCCCCCCAGCTCACACAGCTCTAATAAGGGACAATCCCCACAGCACAGTACAGTTTCTCAGCAGGATAAAAGCTGGTTTCTATAAGGTAATATTTCTCTCTTGAGAAAATATAGTTTGTAACCCTGGCACTATCAAATTTCCAGGTCATCTTTGCTTGCTGGGAAAAAGAATCCTTATGAAGAGAAGGTGCTCCCTGGAGAGAGAAGGCGGCAGCAATCAGCCCCCTGAACTGACCCCGTGTTCTGGAAAGGGGGTTACAAGGGGCCACAGGGAGGCGGCCGAGCCGTTGGGCAGGGGAGGCTTGGGTGACCGCGGAAGGGAAGATCCCTTAAACGGAATGACTCGCGGTGGCCCTTCTCTAAAGCTCCTGCAAACTGACCAACCCGGTCAGCGACCGCGCGCTGGTCATTTTCAAGGTGTTGATGCTGCTCGGAGGATTAATAGGATAGTGCCCCGGCTCTCTCGGATGCACACGAGCAGAATCATCTAATGCCATTCTCAAGGACAAAAGAAAGAGATCTGGGAGCCCTGCAAGTGAACAGAGAGCAATAACAACACAAAACAGACCATCAAATAGCTCCCCCCACCCCAACAAACCAAATGGTTATATTATATTGTCTCACATCGTCCTGGGGGGGGAGTGCTGCACAGGAGAACACCTGGGATTGCCTTGTACTCTCTCAATTTAAACTGTCCTCTGCCCCATTTCTGCTCCACGGGCTCAGGGCAGAAATGGGAGAAGAACTGTGCTAAAGAAAGGTCTATCTCTCCTCTACCAAAAACTTTCTCCCCTCGAAATACATAAATGCTCATTGAGTTACTAGCCACACCTTCCTCAACAGAACACATGAAGACAACTTCTTTGTAACCTTTGGAGCTTATCTTAATGTTTCAAAAAACTCGACATACCTAGTAAAGGGGAGAAATCACTTGTTGTAGGATTTCATCTTGGATGGCTGATTTAGGTTGAGGTTTTCAAAACCATTATTGGGCCATATTTACTGAATGTCTTACCAGCTCTATTATCTGTTTTTTCAGATGTGTGCTGTTTTTTTTAATTCTTAATTGCTCTTATTTACCAAATGTCTTATTCATTATATTATCTGGGTTTTCAGATGTGTCCTCTTTTTTATTTCACTGCAAAGAGTCAAGCATAACAAAATCGGTGACTTGCTTAATAACCCAGGAACTGTGAAGTACCCTATATAAATTGAGCTCATAGATTCCATAGCAGTGGCTGGTACTCTTTCTACCTTCAACCTTAAATCAATGTTTTTTTTTGTAAGAGCTACCTAGTTTTCCTTCCAAAGGAAGTTGTAAACACGGACAGTTTATTTGCTAAAGATCAAATATTTTGTTGTGTTAAATGCTCCCATATATTCAACAGGACTGTTTCAGGGGTTTCCCCATCACTTTTCTAAAACCAAACAAACAAACATATAAACCTTTGGAATCTTTTATAATTTAAAGAAGCTATATTAATGCTTAATCTTCCGAAAATGCACATGCAGACAAATATAGCCTAGTAGGTACAGGCGGAGGAGTCAACAATGGAAAATAGTTCCCCACAGTATAAAATCAATGATGGACTGAATGAATATATAATATACTTTACTGTATTTAGGATGTTTACATTTATTATTGTTATTATTACTATTATTATTGTGTGTTTTGTTTTGTTTTTGCATGGGCAGGCACCAAGGTATGGAACCCGGCTCTCTGGCATGGCAGGTGAGAACTCTGCCACTGAGCCACCGTGGCCCGCCCTCGCCGTCACTTTTTTCACTCAAATACTAGATATAAGAGTACTTTGGTTTTTCTATTCTCTGCTAAGAATGTCTAGGCAGTTTTACTTGTGGCCAAACACAAAATGAGCTAAAATCTGGTAATGATAAAGTTCACTGTATAACTTCAGATATGCTATGGGATAAATCATGTCCAACAAAAGATCATAATCACATAGAGAAGAAAAAAACTTTATTGTAGCAGTACATATGCTATCTTATCTGCCGATACTAGGGTTTAGAAGGGAGTGAATTCTGGTTCTCCATAAAGCATTTACGTTCTTTGTGTGCTCTACTTTCTTTGGCCACCTACATTATCATTTGAGTTTTTATCAGTTCTCATCATCTTTTTCATATTTTTTCAGATAAATATGAATTTAGGGCTTTTAGACACCTTTTATGAACTTTTAATCATTAGTTTCTATATATATATAACAATATATTTATAACAATATAACTAAAGATATTCAAATTACCAAAGTGATCTTTTAGGTTTGTCTTTCTCAAAGCTATTTAAGAAGTGATTGTCTTGCAGCCTTAATTATTAACAGCTTCACAAAAGTTATCTAACTAGGTGATTTTTATGTAGTTGTTACAGATGAACAGAAGCTATTTTAAAAGTTGTTAAGGTTTTATTTTAACTTTAAGGCTTTAAATCACCTCTAGTGTTGTCAGACCCTGGAGGTTCCACAGACCAAAAGTCCATATACATTTATTCACTTAGGCTAGGCCCTGGGATTTCAAAGACGAATAAGGCATGGTTCCAGTCTTCAAAGAACTTATAGTCTGAGAAGAAATAGTTGACCAGATAACCGATCATATAATAATGGTTTTGTGTGATAGGATCAATATGAACAAAAGGCCTTGGGAATACAGAAGAAAAAATGCTCAAATCTCCCTGAAGAGAACATCAACTAGTCCCATCCCCCATCCCATATTATCAATGGCTTCTTCCAACATGAAAAAGTTAAAACAGGCATAGCCCAAATACCCCAAAAGAGTGGGAGAAAGATCAAAGGTGATGGTGGAGTTATGCAGGGAAGGTGGGGCTTAATAAATGAGAATGATCGCTGAATCATTATATTGATATTTCTTTTGGTCTCCAGTATCTTAGAGTAGCTATAAGTGAAAAAACCTAAAATTGTGGAGTTGTAACCCATGCTAAATTCTGAAATCTGATCTACAACTAATTGTTGCTGTGTACTTTGAAATTTAGTGCTGTTTTGAATATATGTTATTGTGCACACACGCACACAAAAGTTGATTGTGATGATTTAAAAAAAAGTTAGAAATGGGCATAATCCAAATATCCCTAAAGGTTAGAAGAAGAATAAAAGAAGACAGAGTTAAAACAGAGAAGTTAGGATTCAAGAAATGAGTATGACTGCTGAATCATTATATTGATATTTCTTTTTAGTCTCCAGTGTCTTGGATCAGTTAGAAGGAAAAACCTAAAATTGTGGTGCTGTTACCCATACCAAACTATGAAATCTGTTCTATAACTATTTGTTACACTGTACTTTGAAATACATTGCTATTTTGTATATATGTTGTATTTCACAATAAAAAAATATTAAAAAAAAAATCCCCCTGAAAAAATGTGTGGAAGATGGTAGATTCACCTTCTGGGTTGCTTCCTAATGTTCCTTTCTACCCTTTGAGGGGGATTGACCTCACGGCAGTTGCAGAGGTGAATCATCATCAGACTAAGCCACTCAGAGCACAGAGTCCTTTTCAAGAAATTATCTCAAAAAGGACCCTGTGTGTTATTTTCCGTGGTGCTAGAGATGGGTTCAAGGCACCTAAATTGGTCCAGTCAGAGGGAAACCTAGCACTTCTGCTTCAAGAACTCCCGTCTTCCCTCAACCTCTTTCTTTCTACCATGAATCTTCTTAGTCCTCTATGCTGATTTCCCTCTTCTCCCAGACCTCTTAGCATCTGAGGGCTGCAGGACATCTTTTTATTTATTTATTTATTTATTTTTAATTAAAAAAAATTTTATTCAGAAAAACTTTCACACACATACTTTCTATACATGGTGCACAATCAGTGACTCACAATATCGTTACATAGTTGGGTGCTCATCACCAGGATCATTTTTTAGAATTGCATCCTCCAGAAAAAGAAATAAAAAGAAAAGAGACAATGTGGATGGACCTTGAGGACATTACACTGAGTGAGATTAGCCAGAAACAAAACGACAAATACTGTATGGTCTCACTAATATGAACGAACATTAATGAATAAACTTAAAGAATTTCAGTTAAGAACAGAGGTCATCAGGAGATAGAAATAGGGTAAAGATTGGGTAATTGGAGCTGAAGGTTTACAGATTGTGCAACAGGACTGATTGTAAAAATTCAGAAATGTGTAACACAATACTACCCAACTGTAGCACAATAATGTTAGGACACTGAATGAAGCTGAATGTGAGAATGATAGAGGGAGGAGGGCTGGGGGCACAAATGAAACCAGAAGGAAAGATAGATGATAAAGACTGAGATGGTATAATCTAGGAATGCCTAGAGTATATAATGATAGCGACTAAATGTGCAAATTAAAAAATGCTTTTGCATGAGGAAGAACAAAGGAATATCAATATTGCAGGATATTGAAAATAAATGGTCGTTCATGTTTTAAAACTTCAACTTCTGTGTGAAACTAAAGCAAAAGATGTTTATTTGGTACAAAATTTATATTCTGACTAGTGCATTCCCTAATATAATTTATATGGACTGGGTAATTGAACACTATAAGTACATGGAACCTTGAATAGGACATGAGATTTTGTAGGTTTGTCCAGTGTCATACGCCGATAAATCACAGAGTGATTTGAACAGTGAATAAAGAAGTATTTGCAAATTTCCCTTGGGGGAATGGCCAGAAAGGAGGAAAATTCAACTTTCCAATTTGGAGAATTCCTGATATTCTCATAAGTAATGAGGATGATCAAATCAATAGGCTGAGCCCTCAATCTTGGGGTTTGTTCATATGAAACTTATCCCCACAAAGAATAAGCTAAGCCTACTTAAAATTAGGCCTAAGAGTCACCCCCAGAGAGCCTCTTTTGTTGCTCAGATGTGGCCTCTCTCTCTCAGCCAACACAGCAAGCAAACTCACCACCCTCCCCCTGTCTACATGGGACATGACTCCCAGGGGTGTGACCTCCCTGACGACGTGGGACAGAAATCCTAGAATGAGCTGAGACTCAGCATCAAGTTATTGAAAAAAACCCTAGAATGAGCTGAGACTCAGCATCAAGAGATTGAGAAAAACTTCTGGACCGAAAGGGGGAAGAGAGAAACGAGACAAAATAAAGTGTCAGTGGCTGAGAGATTTCAAACAGAGTCAAGAGGTTATTCCGGAGGTTATTTATACACATTGTATAGATAGCTCCTTTTTAGTCTAAGGTGTATTAGAGAGGCTGGAGGGAAGTGCCTGAAACTGTAGAGGTGTGTTCCAGTAGCCATGTTTCTTGAAGATAATTGTATAATGATGTAGCTTTCGCAATGTCACTGTGTGATTGTGACAACCTTGTGTCTGATGCTTCTTTTGTCTATAGTACGGACAGATGAGTAAAAAGTATGGATTAAAAATAAATAAATAATAGGGGGAACAAATGTTAAAAAAAATAATAGATGATACACGGGTGTTCTACTTTGCTAGCTGCCAGAATGCAACACACCAGAGACGGATTGGCTTTTAATAAAAGGGGATTTATTTTGTTGGTTCTTCAGAGGAAAGGCAGCTAACTTTCCACTGAGGTTCTTTCCTAGTGGGAAGGCACAGGGCAATCTCTGCTGGCCTTCTCTCCAGGCCCCTGTGTTCCAATAACTTTCCCCGGGGTGATTCCTTTCTGCATCTCCAAAGGCCTGGGCTGAGCTGTGAGTGCTGAGATGAGGTATGCTGAGCTGCTTGGGCTGTGCTGCATTGAGCTCTCTCATTTAAGCACCAGCCAATTAAGTCAAATGTTATTCATTGCAGCAGGCAAGCCTCCTAGCCAATTGCAGATGTAATTAGCAACAGATGAGGTTTACGTACCATTAGCTCTTGTCTGCAGCAATGAAGGTGACTTTACCTGGCCAAACTGACAACTGAATCTAACTACCACAAGGGGGGAAAATATACGTATTGCAAACTATGGACTATAGTTAACAGTAATATTTTAATATTCGTTCATTAACAGTTAACAAATGTACCACACCACTACTATGGGTCAATGTGGGACATGGGGAGGGATAAGGGGTATGGGAAGCTTTGGGTTTTATTTTTATTTTTATTTCTTTTCTGGAGGAGTAATGGAAATGTTCCAAAGTTGATCATGGGGATGTCTGCACAACTATGTGATGATACTGTGAGCCAGCAATTGTGTTCTTCAGATGGTTTGTGTGGTGTGGGAGTGTATCTCAATAAAACTGTACTTAAAAAATAAATAAATAAACAGAAAAAAGAAAAAACTCATACATACCATACACTTTATCCCTCCCTCTCATTGGCCACTAGTATTTCCATCTACCCAATTTATTTTAACCTTCTCCCCGCTATTATTTATTTATTTATTTATATCCATATATATTTTTAACTCATCGGTCCATACCCTAGATATAAGGAGCATCAGACAAGGTTCTCACAATCATTCAGTCACATTGTAAATGTTATGTCTCCATACAACTGTCTTCAAGAATCTAGGTTACTGGAATACAGCTCTACAGTTTCAGGTACTTCCCTCTAGCTAATCCAGTACACCATAACTGAAACGGGATATCTATATAATGCTTAAGAATAACCTCCACGGGCGGCTGCCGTGCCTCAGCAGGCAGAGCTCCGACCTGCTGTGCTGGAGGTCTGGAGTTCGATCCCTGGTGCCTCCTGCCCATATGCAAATTAAAAAAAAAAAAAAAAAGAATAACCTCCAGGATAACCTCTCCACTCTGTTTGAAATCTCTCAGTCACTGAAACTTTAGTTTGTCTCATTTCTCTCTTCCTCCTTTTGGTCAAGAAGGTTTTCTCAATCTCTTGATGCTGGGTCCTGGCTTATCCCAGGCTTTCTGTCCCACATTGTCAGAGAGATTTATACCCTTGGGAGTCACGTCCCATGTATGGGGGAGGGCAATGGTTCACATGCTGAGTTGGCTTAGAGAGAGAGGCCATATCTGAGCAACAATAGAGGTTCTCTGGGGGATGACTCTTAGGCATAATTTTAAGTAGGCTTAGCCTATCTTTTGCAGGAATAACTTTCATAGGGGTGACCCCCAAGACTGAGGGCTCAGCCTATTGATTTTGTTGTCCCCACTGCTTGTGAGAATATCAGAAATTCTCCCAATGGGGCAGGTGAACACCTTCCTCCTTTCCCCCATTGCCCAGTGGGACCCCCCAAATACTTCTTCATTCACTGCCCAAATTGCCTTGGGATTTATATGGGCATCACACTAACTGGACAAATCAATAAAATCTCACTCTTTATTCAAGATTCCACGTACTTATGGTGTTCAACGAAACTGACCATAAAAGGTAAATTAGGAAATGCACTACCCAAAATATAAATTTTGCACCACATAAACACCTCACCCTTTAGTCTCACCCAGAATTTGAGGTTTTAAACTATGGACACTATCATCCTTTGCCCAGTTTTCTAATATGCCTTTGTCCTATCCATATCAGCTTTATTCATACCTCTAGTTGAAGTCTGATCCCTTTTTCAACTTTTTAAACAGTTCCTCTACAGGGTACTACTCACTTTCATACCTTCAGAGCACTAACTTGGAGTCTCAGGTGCCACATAAGTACCCAAAATTTCTGGGAAAGACCGTGTTATATACTGTGGTAGTTAGATTCAGGTGTCAACTTGGCCAGGTGAAGATACCTAGTTCTATTGCTGTGGACATGAGCCAATGGCATGTGGACCTCAACTGTTGCTGATTACATCTGCAGTCGGCTAAGAGGCGTGCCTGCTGCAGTGAATGATGTTTGATTTAATTGGCTGGTGCTTAAATGAGAGCTCAATGTAGCACAGCCCAAGCAGCTCAGCATACCTCATCTCAGCACTCATGGCTCAGCCCAGGCCTTTGGAGATGCAGAAAGAAATCACCCCAGGGAAAGTTGTTGGAACCCAGAGGCCTGGAGAGAAGGCCAGCAGAGATCACCCTGTGCCTTCCCACGTAAGAAAGAACCTCATTTGAAAGTTAGCTGCCTTTCCTCTGAAGAACTAATGAAATAAATCCCCTTTTATTAAAAGCCAGTCCATCTCTGGTGTGTTGAATTCCAGCAGTAAGCAAACGAGAACATATCCAAACAGTTAAGTGTCTCAGAATTTAGAATTAACAGTTACACCTCATGAATATATGACTGCTGTAAGAGCTTACAATCTAGGGCCCTTTACTATAAGCCTCAACCTCATAACCCATGCTTTCTATTTTAGTTCACTGAATTTTTATATTATAGTTACTCCATATGATTGAGGCATGATAATATTTGTCTTTTTTTCCTGACATTTCATTCAACATACAGTACTAAAGGTTCATTCACCTAGTTCATGCCTTACAATGTCATTCCTTCTTGTGGCCGCCCAGTAGTCCATTGAATGTATACATCATAGTTCCCCTTTCCATTCCTCAATCATTGTACCCTTAGGCCACCTCCATCCATTGCAGATCAGGACATACTTATCATAGACACCAGTGTGCAAATGTCCATTCCTGCCTCCACGCTTCAGGACATCATTGTTCTTTTCTTCTCTACTTTCTCTTGCTTCCTTGGTGATTCATCCAGTCTTAAAAGCCTAGAGACTTGTGTGCTGGTAATTCTCAAGTATATATCACCAGTTTAGGCTTCTCTCCTAAATACAGATGCATAGATAGATCTCTCTGCTTACTCAATATCTCCACCTGGATGTCTAATAGATTTTGAGAATTCAATATACCCAAAACTCAAGTCTGGGTCTTCCTCCCAGACCTATTCCACCCATGGCCTTCCTCATCTCAGATGATAGTTGGGGCCAAAAGCCTTGGAGTCATTCTTGCCTCTTCTCCAGTCATCTCGCACATCCAATCTGTCGGGAAATCCTGCTAGCTCTACTTTCAAGTCTTTCCAGAATCCCATAATGTCTCTTCGTCTCCACTGCTACCGCTTTGGTCCAGCAACTGTTTTCTCGTGCCTGGATTGCTACAAGAGCCTTCTAACTGCTTTCTCAGATTCCACTCTTGCTCCCTTACAGTCTATTTTCAACACATAAGCCAGAGAGATCCTCCTAAAACTTGAGTGGGATCATTAACTCTTTGACTCAGTCTGGCAAATTAAATGCCAAATCCCTTACAATAACCTACAGACCATGTGATCTGGCCCACTTTTACTTTGCTGATCTAATCTCCTATTGTTATTCCTTTACTCACTCCAATCTAGCTACACTGGCCTCCTTGATGTTATTCAAACATGTCATGCATGCTCCTACCCGGGGTTTTCTACCATTTATTTCTTCTGCCTGGAGCATGCTTCCCCAAGATACCCACCTCTCACTCTCACACATCCTTATGTCTTTGTTCAAATTCCACTTTCTTGGGTGGCTGCCGTGGCTCAGCAGGCAGAGCTCTGACCTGCCGTGTTGGAGGTCTGGAGTTCGATCCCTGGTGCCTCCTGCCCATATGCAAAATTAAAAAAAAAAAAAAAATTCCACTTTCTTGATGAAGACTTCCCTGACCACCTTATATAAATTGCAATTCACTCTTTCCAATACTCCCAATCTTCCTCACCACGAATTGCACTTTTCTTTGTCCATACATTTTAATCGTCAATTAGCATATTATGCAATTTACACACATTGAATGAATGTTGTGCAAGGGCAGTGATATTTCTCATTTTTTTTTACTGCTATATACCAAGGGCCTAGAACAGTGGCCAGTATATAGTACATGCTTAACAAATATTTTTAAATGAATAAATAAAATAGAGCAGCCAGTCTTCGGACAAAGGCCAACAAACATAGTAGAGAATTGAGAGGATTAGATCCACAGCCCCTGAATACAACATACCTGATGCTAACACTATTGCTGGGCTTTTCGGTAGCTTAAATACACTCATGGATTTTATTTTTAACCTAGTTTGAGTTCAGTTTTTTTGTTATTTACCAGTCCAAATATCCCAAAGGATATAGATGGTAAGTGAAATTTCAAAGACCTCATTTGAGAAGAGACTTAAAAGGAAAATAGGATCTCACACTCCTTCGAGGCCTTGATACTGAAAAGAGAAGTCTGTACTCCTTGCCTGCATTTCCTCTTTCACTCTAACTAGGCTTTCCATACCCAGCACTGCATTGCAACTGCAGTCATTCAGGTCACCAGGGAACTCCTGACTGAACACTACTCAACTCTTTTCTTGTTTGCCCATTCTTTTTATTTTTAATTTTTTTTAAAATACCAACAAACAGAAACATTCTTAACTTTTGATCATTCCATTCTACATATATAATCAGTAATTCACAATATCATCACATAGTTGCATATTCATCATCATGATCATTTCTTAGAACATTTGCATCAATTCAGAAACAAAGAAATAAAAAGAGGGCGGCTGCTGTGGCTCAGCAGGCAGAGCTCCGACCTGCCGTGCTGGAGGTCTGGAGTTCGATCCCTGGTGCCTCCT
>PVIY010029865.1:0-31579 GCA_004026745.1 Myrmecophaga tridactyla | reverse complement strand
AATAAAAAATTTTAAAAAAAAATAAAAAAAAAAAAGCTACCAGAGATTGGGAGAGGTGATGCGTTTGAATACAAAGGAGAGTCACAGGAAAACTTTTAGGGTGATAGAACTGTTCTGTATGGTACTGGGGGGTGGATACATGACTCCATGCATTGTCAAAACACACAGAATGGTATACATTTGCACTGTAACTATATTAAAAGTAGGACAGATCTGAATGAATGGGGTGGTAAAAAGTAGCTCATCTAATGGTGACAAATACTCAACTGTGCGGTGATATTGTGAGGGATCAATTGTATACCATGTATGGAATGTATGTGTGTGTCAATTTCTCAATAAAAATATTAAATTAAAAATGACAGCTGACCTAAGTAACTTGAGAAATGGTGCTTTGTCTAGATTCTTATATGGAAAAGGACTAAAAGACTGCATAAAAGCTATGCTTTGGCTGGTACATTTGCTTTTCACAAGGATAGGGATTAGCAATTCTGGAACTACTTTGCTTGCATGTTAGAGTTAACAAATGAATTGTAGATGATGGAAATCAGATTTCCCATTACCAGAGAAAGGAGTTACAGATACCAAGAGAGCTTGGAGATGAAGGATACTGAAATGAACCTTGGGGGCCTAAATTAGGGTTGGGGATATCCATGGAAAGTCAAGTTTATTTTAATACATATGTAGATAAGGTATATGAATATAGATATAGAAATTGAGATAGATAAGTGTATATACAACGGTTCACCATATATATATATATATATGTCCCAGCCCTGCTGGCTGAGACCTAGAAGTACTGATTGATACTCCAGGAGTAATGAGCATGATTCTTACTCCATTCCACAATCAAAGGACTCAAGAGCTCCTTGGAGAAATGGCTGATACTAAACTTGGGGCAGAGAAAATACAAGATGAGCCCGGAACATCTTTTAATCCCAGAATGTAAGTGAAGGCTTTCTGAAAAAAGCACGTAGTAATGATAAAAAAATAACAATAATAATGACATGTCTTAAGAATACACTTGTCAACCTGAACAACCCCCCAGTGGCAAAATGTGGAATAATTTGAAGAATAAAATTAATGATGTATTACTGAATGATAGCCTAAAGAATAAAATAAATACCCAGGAGTCCATACAGAAATAAATAAATAACTGAATAGGAAAATAAATGGAGAAATCTAATCATCTTCCTTACAGAGGAATTCCAAATAATACCTGTAGCTTCTCCCTCTTCCAGAAGGCAGCACTTATGTCTCCTCCACGTGGCGAGGACTGGATTGAGACACTTACAGGCAAAGAATTAAATATGGACGGGGAAAAATGGTGCCAACGTTGGAGAGACCTGGCAGATACCACTTATTCCAGCGGTGACCAAGGACAATGCAGGCTAATATCTCCTACTCCTGGCATGATACAACGAAAACGATATATCACACCCTCCATGTTCTTCCCCAAACACCCTAACTCTTGTCTACTCCTGAGAAAAAACATCTGACACACTCACAGTGACACATATTCTAAATCACACTTTTCCAGTCCTTGTCAAAATTTTTGAAGTTATGCAAAACAAAGGCAGAGTCTGCTTCATATCGAAGACGAAGCGATGAAGTCTAAATGCAATGTGGTATCTTGGACTGGATCTCTAAACAAAACAAAAAGGTATTAGTGGAAACCTGGTGAAACACAAATAAAGCCTGTAAATTAGTTAATAAAAGGGTATCAGTATTTATTTCTTGGTTTTGACCAACGTGCCATAGTAATAAAATAGACATTATGGGAAGTGTGGCGAATGGGTTATGAGAACTCTCTGGATCATCTCGGCAGCCTCTCTGTAAATCTAAAATTTTAGCAAAAAAGTGTTTTTTTAAAAATGACCAGTTTTTGACAGGGAAACTGGAGGTATATGAATGCCCTTTGGGACTCCAATTTTGTCATTTCAATCCCATACAAATACCAAAATCTCTCCTAATTTCTCTGTTCCTTAGTGAAGTCTTTCTGAAAAAAGCTCTAAATACATCCACATGAAAAAGGAATGCGGTTCCTCAGTATCAATTTGCCATTCCCTCCAGAACTTTCTTCTCAGGCCAGCTTCATTTTTAAGCCTACTCCATCACCCGGAAAGGGGTCTTTGTTTCCTAAAACCATGAGACTGGAGGAGATTTTACTGTGCTTTTCAGAAGTTTCTGGCATAGGCCTTTAGCCTCTCATGCAGAATCAGCAAGTGTCTTCTGGGGTAAATTGGCCATATGTTTGAGGCTCTCTGGAGTCTCCAGTTTTGGGATTCCATCTCATGGAGTTCCAGAAATCTTTATTAGTTTCTCTTTTATCCAACAGCAGTCCTTTGCTTAGACAAACCTGGCTACAGGGGGAAAAATGCTTATCATTAGTTTACCTCTAAAAGCCTATCATCAGTTCACCTCTAAAAGGTTTTCCCCCTCTGAGGTTTTAGTTCATCCAATTCTGTTGCTTCCTTACCTCTCTGATGCCTCTAAACGTGTAATTTTTGTATTATTTATTCCACTGCATCTGGTCATCGTTAGTGGAAGCATTGCCTGTCCATGACTTACGATATTCCACCCAAGAGCAAAAGGTTCCCTCAATATTCAAAAAGGGCTCCTTTCAAAATCAAAACGTGGAGTCTGCCAACCCCAGTCTATTTTTATTTTTAAATGTTCCTACGGTAAAATTCAGTCGTTGTGATGTACAGTTTTTTGATCACAACTCTGTGTTCTATATATTCCCAATGATTTGTACCTACTAATCCTCAAAAAGCAGATTGAAGAAATTCCCTCTCATTCTTCTCAAACACTTCTGAAGTTATTCTCATGTTTCGTTGTTCTGCCTTTAGATGTGGAGCCTATAAATGGGTGGGAATCTGTTTTGTTTCACTTCCTTGATCTCGGATATTTCCTCACTCGGTGGTACAGGGAAGAGAAAAAGTTTGCAAACTTCAGAACTGATGCCTCCTCGTGGTTTCCAAAGCCACAGCTACATTTTCCTCCTTTTCAGCATGAGATTTACCGGTGTGGTATGTAAATTATTAATATGCTTAACATGATTGTTATCATTTGCTTACATTAGATAGAAATTTCAAAATGTGAATAATGACTCCTGAATTTTATGTTTCCTATGTTTGTGTTTTGTTTGTATCATGTTTCCTATGTAATTTTAGTGGAGAGAGTAAGTTCAATGCCTAGTGGCTACTATTTTGAAACATTAAATATTTAGTATAATAATTTATTTTCATGCAAACAGCTATAAGAAAAATATATATCGCAAGATATATACTAAAATAAAAAGAAAATGGTTGTTTAGAAGTTGAACATTCAGAAGGCCCTATAATGCATCAGAATCATTAATTAACAATGAATATTTGGAATATTTATTGAATTCTTTATTCAGTACTTCAGTGAAGTGGACTGTACCTATTCAGATAGCCCAATTAATGGAGATATTGGTTGACAGACATAGTGGCAAGCAGTCATTCATTACTGTATTTTGAAAATGTTAGGACGGTCTTTAAATTTGCTTAAGAATCAGAAATCGAATTATTTGAGTGAGAGAAGACAGAATTTTAACAAGATAACATGAGTTGTTAACGATTCTAGCTAGTTCAATTTTTAAATTTTTATTATAGAAAATTATATGGGTCCCAAATATTTTAGGTATCATATGCATTGAATAGCAAACCACTGCTAGTATAAAAGCAAATATAAATAACAGAAATCAGGATTAATATTTCTAATATATTTCTATCTACTTCATAACAATTTTTTTGTGATGCCTTGATAAAAAGTTATTAGTTTTTATACTTACTCTAGGAAGGCCATGAAGGCAAGGAAAACCATTTGCAGTTTCATTATTTAACAGTGTAGCAGGAGGCAGCTATCTGTGAGATGCTCGAGTAACTCCCTGGACAGAACAAATCTAGCAAGCAGTGGAGCACTAATGAACTGGAGTCATTGTTTTAGCAACAGAAAACATGAATGAGATTTGAAATAGAGAGGCAGGCTGCATCTCACCAAGGAAATCAAAGCAGAATAATTTTCTTCCCTCTTTATACTCTTCATAAATACCAACATCAGCTGACTTTCAGTTACTCCTGACTCAATAATGCCGCTGGTCATAGATACCTGCATGCTGCTAGGTGATAATAAAATCCCATCACCGGGAGCAATTTTACTCAGTTCAATTCCATGGATGAATAAAACACATTTGAGATAGGTTACAAATATTTACTCAGGAAATCCTATCAAATAGGATCTGGAATTGGAAGACGGCATTCTAGTTCCAGTTCCCTGGTTCTGAATCTGGGGCATTTGGGGCAACGTATAATGTGGGATTGACAACAGTGAAATGCTACACATGTTAGCACAATCATCTAATTCAGCCTTCCATCGGAGCTTTGCCACTGGGTCTAATCTGCCAGCTTCTCTTTTTTGCTAGGAAGGTCAGAGGGTAGTAAATCTAATCCACTGTGCTACTGGGGCAGAGGAAGCTCCAGGAGAGGACTGGAATGGATGCTTGTCACCGAGACATTCCCTGTAGCCATGTCTGATGTTGTTACAAATTAATAACTGAAAGAGGAAGCTGGAGAGGCCACCGGAAGTTGTGTCCCAGACTACTGTATCCTGAGTGCGCTTTCTCTGTCAGCCTGTTGACCCATTCAGAGACTATTCAGAGATGGCTTGGACTCAGGATACATAACTGACCTTATTAAAATGATGATGTGAAAGGTGTGACATTCCACACAGCAGAGCCTGCTCAAGAAAAGAGACATTCCCAGGACTCTTGGCTGCCCTCAGAAGCAATTTGTATTTTCTCTTTGAACAAAGGGGGAAATCAAGTCTCAGAAATACAGTTCTGGTAACTGCACCATCCCGTGAAAATGACAATTGTATACCCCAACGAATGTCATGTTGGGACCCTGGAAGTCTGAAATTATATAGCACCTCTTTGTCTGTTTTAAAATCTAACCTTGAGTTCATCCTCTAGGGCAGCTAGTAAACAGCCAGGAACTGTCTGAAACAACTGTTTGGGGGACTTTGGAAACCAAACACACATAATATATGAGCAGAAGGGCTGAGATCACAGCACAGAACTTTAAGTAATTTATTCCACGCTGTGGAGGTTGATGCCCCTCCTGGCTTGCATGGCAGAGTGACCTGGAGTCTTTCTTTAGTGGGAAACAGAAGCCCACTATACCAGGAACAAGGGACGAAGAGCTCAACAAAGCTCCAGTTGCAGCAAATTCGGACTGCTGAACACAGGCTCTGAGCACAGATAAATCTACAGTGCGAACAAGAAAGAAACATAGAGATCTATACCAGCCCCCCAAAAAGGGGCCCATAGAGCTGGGTACCGACTCTGGCTCTTGATTGGTAAACCTGGGGGGCTGAGGACCACCTCTGAGGAGGCTCTCTTTTTCTCTCTTTCTGTCACTTACTTTCTTTTTTTTAAGCAGACCATTAAAGAATGAAGCAGGCATTATCAGTTTTCAGCTCTGCCCTAGCCACGGGTGGAATTAAGGAATGATTGAGAGAAAAAGTATCTAATCAGATGAAGGAGATAGTTTCCTAAAGGGTTTATCTTCCCTAAGAAAAGGGGCCAGGGCCTAGTACAAGTGGCAGCTCTCATCCATAGAATTTAGACCCCAGGGTTTAGGATATCAGCAGCAGTTTCAACTTACAAAAAGCAGACCCCAGCCTGTCTCAAACATGATACCAGCAGGGAAGAAGGGAGGGCTGCTTGAGAGCCATGTAATGTTTCCAGCCAGCAGGGAACAGGAGGTGGAAGAGTGGCTCCCTTTCAAAAAAAAAGTGGGGGGAAGGCCCAGGACAGGTGGTGACTGTTAGTAGAGAATTCAGACCCAAGGAACTAGAACTCAGAAACAGTTTAAGCCCACCTTCAGCCTTAGCCTCTGTCTCAATGATGTCCCTGCAGGGATAGGATCTTCTGAGAATTCAAGGCACAGAACCACTTTACCCCAAGGAGAGCAGCAGGCTGACAAGCATCATCCTCTGGGCAGGATAAGTAAAGCACAAAAATAACAGGTTTCACAGGAAAGACACACACCCAGGTGGGTCTCATCTCCAGGGAATCTTGATGCTGATTACACACTCTACATGAGTCTATCTTGTCTGGGAAAATCTGAGTGGGATCAGTCCTATCTGGAGAGACTTTCCTCCCAGAACCACATCTCCAGGTAAAACTTGCTAGAGGTAATGAAAGCAGTGTTAAAACTATAGAGGCGCAAAACAAAACAAAACAAACAGCAGACCAACATTTCCTGAAGAGGAAGAGGGAAGAAAGAACTTTTTCTCAGGAGTTAAACAACTGCATGCACAAAAAAGGGCACTGTCAAAAATCTCATAGGCTGTGCAAGCATGTAAAAAATAAGCGCTGAAAAATTCTGATCAGGTAAACGAAAGCTATGTAATAGTCTAGAATAAGTTGAACCAAATGTCAAAGCCAACCAATAAGAAAAACCTAGGACAAAGAGAGAAAATAACCTCCAGAATATACTAATCTAAAAAATCAGATGTATAAACACCAGAAAAAAAAAAACACAAGTTATACTAGAAAGGACAAACAGAAGGCCCAGTCCAGAGAACTTCAAATGAAATACAGGAGTTGAAACAAGTAATTAAAGGTATTCAAACAAACCATCTAAATCTATTCAAGGAGTTGAAGGAAAATGTGGGAAAAGAGATGAAGACTATAAAGACATTGAGTGATGATCCAGAAGACCTCAAATGCTTGCAGAAACAAATGGAAGAACTTGTAGGAATGTGAGGCACCACAGAAGAGATGAAAAATAAAATACAGACTTACAACATCAGATTTGAAGAGAGAGTAGAAAGAGTGAACTAGACAATAGGACATATGAAACCTACACACAAAAGAAAAGATTATGGAAAAGAATGGAAAAATAGGAGCAGGTTCTCAGGGAACTGAATGGGAACATGAAGCACATAAATATACATGTTGTAGGTGTCTCAGAAGGAGAAGAGAAGGGAAAAGTGGAGGAATGAATAATGGAATAAATAATCACTGAAATTCTGCAACTCTTAAAAAGACATAAAATTAAAGGTCCAAGAAGAACAGTGTATGTCAAACAGAATAGATCCAAATAGACCCATTCTAAGTCACTTACTAATCAAATTGTTACATGTTAAAGACAAAGAGGGAATTCTGAAAGCAGCAGGAGAAACTGATCCATCACGTACGAGGAAGATGGATAAGACTTTGTGTGGATTTCTCAGCTGAAACCATGGAGACGAGAAGGAAGTGGTATAAGATATTTAAGAAATTGAACGAGAAAAAATGGCCAACCAAGAATTCAATATCCAACAAAACTGTCCTTCAAAAATGAGGGTGAAAATATGGGTAAATATAAACAGAGAGATCATGAAGAGGAGACCTGCTGTACAAGAAATATTAAATGAACTGCTACCAGCAGAAAGGAAAAGACAGGAGAGAGCGGTTTGGAGAGGAGTGTAGAAATGAAGATTATCAGTAAGGATAACTAAAAGGGTAAAAAGGAGAGAAAAAACTGAAATATATAAAATCCAAAGGAGAAAATAGTTGAAACAATTACTGCCTTTACAATAAGTAGATTCAGTGCTAATGGATTAAACTCCCAATCAAAAGACATAAATCTGCAAAATGGATTT
The DNA here is from genome assembly GCA_004026745.1 of Myrmecophaga tridactyla. NCBI lineage: Eukaryota > Metazoa > Chordata > Mammalia > Pilosa > Myrmecophagidae > Myrmecophaga > Myrmecophaga tridactyla. The sequence goes on along the minus strand of PVIY010029865.1, from coordinate 23,902 downwards.
TAAAAAGCAGGATCCATTTATATGCTGTCTACTAGAGACTCACTTTAGATCCAAGGACAAAAATAGGCTGAAAGTGAAAGGTAAGAAAAAGATGTTTCATTTAAACATCAACCAGAAAAGAGCAGGGCTAGCTATACTAATATTGGGAAAATTAAACTTCAAATGTAAAACAAAAGACACAACAAAGAAGAGCACAATAATTAATAAAAAGGATAATTCATCAAGGAGAAATAACAAGCATAAATATTTATGCACTGAACCAGAGTGACCCAAAATACATGAGGCAAACACTGACAACACTGAAAGGAGAAGTAGGCACCTCTACAATAGTAGCTGGAGACTTTAATACACCACTCTCATTAAAGGTTAGAGCATCAAGACAGAAGATCAACAAGGAAACAGATCTTGAATAATATGATAAATGAACCAGATTTAACAGACATTTACAAAACATTGCACACCACAACAACAGGATAATAAACATTTTTCTCAAGTGCTCATAGAACATTTTCCAGGATAGACCACACGTTGGATTGCAAAGGAGGTCACAATAAATTTAAAAGGATCAAATTTATACAAAATGCTTTTTCAGACTGTAATTGAATAAAGTTGGAAATCAATAACAGGTGGAAGGCTGGAGAATTTGCAAATATATGGAGGCTAAACAATACACTCTTAAATAGCAGTGGGTCAAGGAAGAAATTATAAGGTAAATCAGTAAATATCTCGAGGCAAATGAAAATGAGAGCACAAGTATAGGATGCAGCAAAGGCAGTGCTGAGAGGGAAACTTATTGCCTAAATGCCTATATTACAAAAGATGAAAGATCAAAAATTGTGTAATTAACTGTGCTCGTGGGGAAACAAGAGAGAGAACAGTATATGGAATCCCAAAGCAAACAGAAGAAAAAGAAATAACAAAGATTAGACTGTAAATAAATGGAATTGAGAACATGAAATGAAAGAGAGGATCAATGAAGTCAGAAGTCGGCTCTTTGAGAAAATCAGTAAATCTATGGATCCTTAGCTAGGCTAACAAAGAATAAAAGAGCGAGGATGCAAATAAATAAAATCAGAAATGGCAGGGAGGACATAACCACTGACCACAGAGAAATAAAGCATATAATGAGGGGATACAATGAGCAAATATATACTAACAAACTAGACAGCTTAAATGAAATGGGCAACTTCCTAGAAAAGCAAGAACAACCAACATTAGCTAAAGAAGAAATAGACCTCAAGAAACCAGTCACAAGTAAAGACATTGAATGAGTCATCAAGAAATTCCCAAAAAAGGAAAATCTCAGGACCAGATGGCTTTACATGTGAATTCTACCAAGCATTCAAGAAAGAATTAGTATCAGTCCTGCTCAAACACTGTTCTAGTTTGCTAGCTGCCGGAATGCAACACACCAGAGATGGATTGGCTTTTAATAAAAGGGAATTCATTTCATCAGTTCTTCAGAGGAAAGGCAGCTAACTTTCATCTGAGGTTCTTTCTTACGTGGGAAGGTTCAGGGTGATCTCTGCTGGCCTTCTCTCCAGGCATCTGGGTTCCAACAATTTTCCCTGGGGTGTTTTCTTTCTGCATCTCCAAAGGCCTGAGCTGAGCTGCAAGTGCTGAGATGAGGTATGCTGAGCTGCTTGGGCTGTGCTAAGTTGAGCTCTCTCATTTAAGCACCAGCCAATTAAATCAAACATCATTCATTGCAGCAGGCACACCTCCTAGCTAACCGCAGATGTAATGAGAAACAGATGAGGTTCACGTATCATTGGCTCATGTCCACAGCAACATAACTAGGCACCTTCACCTGGCCAAGTTGACAACTGTATCTAACTACCACAAACACTTCCAGAAAATTGAAGAGGAGTGAAAGCTACCTAACTCATTCTATGAAACCAACATCACCCTAATACCAAAGCCAGACAATAATACTACAAGAAAACAACATTACAGACCAATCTCTTTAATGAAAATAGGTGCAAAAATCCTCAAGAAAATACTTGCAAATTGAATTCAACAGCACATTAAAATAATTATGCACCATAACCAGGTGGGTTTTATTCCAGGAATGCAAGGGTGGTTCAACACAAGAAAATCAATTAGTGTAATCCACTCCGTCAATAAATGAAAGCAGAAAAACCACATGATCGTCTCGATTGATGCAGAAAAGGCAATTGAAAATATTCAAAATTTCTTGATGAAAACACTTCAAAGGAACTTCCTCAACACGATAAAGGGAATATATGGAAAACCCACAGCTAACATAATACTCAATGGGGAAAGACTGAAAGCTTTCCCACTAAAATCAGGAACAAGACAAGATGTCCACTGTCATTGTTATTCAACATTGTGCTGGAAGTTCTAGCCAGAGCAATTATGCAAGAAAAAGAAAAAAAATGCATCCAAATTAGAAAGAAAGAAGTGATACTCTCACAGTTTAAATTTGACATGATACTATATGTAGAAAATCCAAAAAAATTTGCAGTAAAGCTTCTGGAGTTAATAAATGAGTACAGAAAAGTAGGAGGATAGAAGATCAACAGGCAAAATCAGTAGTTTCTATACACTAGTAATGAGCAATTTGAGGAGGAAATCAAGAAAAAAGTTCCATGTACAGTAACAACCAAAAGAATAAAATATTTGGGAATAAATGTAACCAAGGACATAGAAGACCTGTACACAGAAAACTGCAAAATAGCTGCTAAAATAAATCATGGAAGACCTAAATAAATGGAAGACTAAGTATAGTTAATATGTCAACTCTACCCAAATTGATTTATAGATTTAATGCAATACCAATTAAAACCCCAACACCATACTTTGCAAAATAGAAAAACTAATACCTGAATTTATTTTGAAAGGCAGAGTGCTCAGAATAGCTAAAAATATATTCAGAAAAAAAATGAAATGGCAGGCATTTCAGTTTGCTAAAGCTGCTGGAATGCAATATACCAAAAATGAATTGGTTTTTATAAAGGGGATTTATTAAGTTACAATTCTAATTGTAACTTGGCCAGATACAATTCTAAGGCCATGAAAATTCCCAAAGTAAGGCACCAACATAAGGATACCTTCTCAAATGAAAGGCAGCTGGCATCCAGGTTCCTCAGTCACATGGGAAGGTACAGGGTGACGTCCCACCCACAGCTGGTTGGGTCAGATCTCCACGGAAATAACCTATTCAAAAGGTCCCAACCAACAGCAAGTCCAACCCCACAAGATCGAATTCGAAGAACATGACTTCTCTGGGGGCACATAACAGTTTCAAATCATCATATTCCACCCTCTGGATTCTGAAAAGACATGTTCTTTCCATATACAAAGACATTCATTCCATCACAATATCACTAAAACCTTAAACCATTAGAGTAACAATATAAATACAATACAAAGTCAAAAACAGTACAGAATATTGACAAAGCCAGTTCCAGGCCTGGTCTGTTCTAAGGCAAAATTATCCTCTGGCTGTGGACCTGTGAAACTCAGAACAAGTTATTTCCTGTCAATATACAAAGTAGAGACAGTCTTAGGATAAACATTCCTATTGCCAGAGCCAGAAATGGAAAGGAAAACAGAGGTCACTGGACCCAAACAATTCTGAAAACCTGCAGGGCAAACTCCATTATATTTCAAAGTCTGAGAATCATTTATAGTTTCATCCTTAGGGATTTAGAAAGCAGCAGTCCCACCCTCTCCAAAGGCTTACACAATGGCCTTGTTCTCTCCAAACACTGGGAGGAGGTTGCAACATTGGGGAGCATTGGGGAGACAATGTGTTCTTTGTTTCACTCTCCTCGGGCATTTGAGTGGCACTCAGACACTCTGCCATCTCTGGAACATGCACTTTACCCTCTTAGAACAGTGGGGTGTTGGCCACACACTCTCAATCCTCTGAGGTGGCAATACTTTTCTACCCACCCTCTGCCCCCAGGGCAAACTTAACCTTTCCACATACATGGGTGAATCTGCTCTCCTGGCCTGAGATTTCCTGGTTTCAGACATTAGCTTCCATGGTTCTTCCTTTGAAGTTATTTTTCCTTCAAACTGTCCATTTTATTCCACACTGGAATTGGTTCCATTTATACAGACCCCACAACACACTTGTTGGTTTTCCATACAGTATACAAGAATCACAACCATCAAACAATAGGCCTTTCCACTGATCCTTTCTAGATAACTGCATTTCCAATCCTGGCTTTTAAAAATGGCTGACTGGTTCTATGTTTGCTTAAATCCTCACATGGGGTACTATTCGCTTCAGTATCCATTTTTAGAAGCCCAGAATTTTCAATTTCTGGTTTCTTTGTACCTGAGAGATCTCAGTTCACAGGTTATCCCTTTCTTGTCACATTTTACTATAAGCTGGGAGGAGAAACCAGGCTAGACAATTCATATTTAGCTTGGAAATCTCATCAGCTAAGTATCCCAGTTAATTGTTTTCAAATTCTACCTTCTATCCAACACCAGCATTCAGTTATGCCAAATTCTATGCCACTTTAAAACAAGGACTGCCTTTATTACAATTTGCAATGACACATTAATTATTTCTGTTAAAGTACTCATCAGAAGTATCTTCAGAATCTACATTTCTACCAATAAGCTGTTCAAAGCAAATCAGACCTTTTCTATCAAGTATATCACAATTCTTCCAGAATCTTCTCTTTAGCTCTCAAAAAAGCTATTCCAGCATTTTGGGTATTTGCAATACACAGCATCCACTTTGCTGGCACCAAACCTTTTTTTGGTTTGCTAAAGCTGCCAGAATGTATATAGCAGAAATAGATTGGCTTTTATAAAGATGATTTATTAAGTTACAAGTTAAAGTTCTAAGGCTGTTAAAATGTCCAAATTAAGGCACCACAAAGAGGACACTTTCTGGGAGGAAAAGCATCTGGCATCCAGGTTCCTGTTACATGGGAAGGCACATGGTGATGTCTGTTATTCTTCTCCCAGCTTCTGATTTCAAATGGCTCTTTCAGTTCCTGTGGGTCCTTCTGGCATCTCCTGGGACATTTTCCTTCTGAATCTCCAAATATCTGTGTCTTTTTCCAAAATGTCCCTTCAGTAAGTGGATTAAGACCCACCTTGAATAGGTGGGTCGCAGCTCCATGGAAACAACCTAATCAAAAGTTCCCACCCAACAACAGGACTGCCCACACAAGATTGGATTTAAAAAAACATGGCTTTTCTGGGGTACAAAACAGTTTCAAACCAGCACAGGAGTCCTCACACTACCTGATTTTAAAGATATCACAAATGACAGTGGTCAAAGCAGCATGATACTGGCATAAAGATAGATATACTGACTAAAGGAATTGATTTGAGTGTTCAGAAATAGACCCTCTTATCCAAGGACAGTTGATTATCATTAAGGCAGCCAACTCCACTCAACTGGAACACAGCAGCCTCTTCAACAAATGGTGCTCAGAGAACTGGACATCCATACCAAAAGAATGAAAGTGATCCCTGCCTCACACCTTATAGAAAAATAACTCAAAATTGATCAAAGACCTAAACATTAGATTATGAGCATAAAACATTTAGAAAAGGAGGTAGAGGAATACCTTAAAAATCTTGTGATAGGTGGCGATTTCTTAGACCTTATACCCAAAGTGCAAGCAGTAAAAGAAGAAATAGACAATTGGGATCTCCTCAAAACTGAATACTTTTTTGCATCAAAGGACTTTTTCAGAAAAGTAAAAAGGCAGCTTACTCAATGGGAGACAATATTTGGAAACCACATATCAGATAAGGGTTTTATAGCCAGAACATATAAAGAGAGCCTACAATTCAACAACAGAAAGACAAACAACTCAATTTAAAAATGGGCAAAGAACATGGATAGACACTTTTCCAATGAGGAAATACAAGTGACTCAAAAGCATACAAAAAGATACTTAACTTCACTAACTATTAGGGAAATGCACATCAAAACCACAATAAGATATCATCTCACACCTACTAGAATGGCCATTATCAAAAAAAGAGAAAATGAAAGATGCTGGAGATCATGTGGAAAAAGGCATACTTATTCAGTCTTGGTGGGAATGTAGAATAGTTCAACCACTCTGGCAGGTAGTTTGGCAGTTCCTTCAGAATCTAAGTATAGAATTGCCATATGATCCAGCAGTCCCATAACTAGGTATATACTAGGAAGAGCTTAAATCAGGGACATGAACAGACATTTGTACACCGAGGTATATAGTGGCATTATTCATGATTGCCAATGGATGTAAATGGCCCAAATGTCCATCAACAGATGAGTGAATATACAAACTGTTGTATATACATATGATGGACTATTACACAGCTGTAAGACAGAATAAAGCCATGACACATGCAACAATATGGATGAACTCTGAGGATATAATGTTGAGTGAAATAAGCCAGAAAAGTCAAACATTGTATGATCTCACTAATATAAACTAACCATAATGAGGAAACTCTGAGAATTGAATTTAAAAATGTAGGTTATCATGGGATAGATAGGGGGTAGAGGTTGGACGGTGGATGATTAAGGCGTGCAGACTACTTAATAAGGCTCATTGTAAGGGTTGCTAGACTGTAAATTCTTACAGCACTTACATTTATACCTTAGTTTTAATTATTAGCTCTAAATTCTGTGCTCTTTGCATATAAGCTGGTAGTTTCCTGGAGTTTTAGGAATCTGTGACAACTGTGACTCAGAGTAAGAGTTTGCAGTTCCGAAATCAGCATTACTCCATACAGTAACTGTTAAAGAAGCTAAAAAAGAGATCAAATTTCAATGAGGGATATGCATGTGGTAGATCTGGTTAGGACTAAGGTAAATCGGAATAGAGAGTAAAGGATGATATTGCCTATATTTTAAAACTTAATTTTTGGTGTGAGACCAAAGGAAGAGATATTTATTTTGTCCAAAATTTAAATTTTCTGTAGCACACTAATTTAACCTGTCTGGGCAGTTTATTTAAACAACCTAATTACATGGAACCTAGAATAGAGAATGGGATTGTATTATTCTGGACAGGTTAATGTAATACACTGATACATTCTAGAATATTTGGGGACAGAAAATAAGTAGTTGCTAAGTCCCCTTGAGGGACTAGGGAAAAATATGGAACTATTAAGCTTCCCCACCTGGGCAATTCCTGATATTCTCTCAAGCATAAGGGACTCTCAATTTAAGAAGGCAAGCCCGCAATCTTGAGGCTTGCCCTTATGAAACTTATTTCTCCAACAGTGAAGTTAAGCCTAATTATAATTATGCCTTAGAGTCCCTCCCAGAGAACCTTATTATAAGATGTTTGGAAAATTCAAAACGTATTTGGAAGGAAATATAAGTTATTTGAAATCCCACCACTCATAAACACATTGTTTTCTTTGGTGTGTTTGCTTCCAAAATGTGTCAAATTCATTTCTTTACCATTTTTTCAAATAACTTTCTGCATTTGGCACATTCATAGCCAACAGTGCCCAAATCCCAATCAATAGCACTTGGACAGGGAGAATCGGTGATTTGCTTTGGGCTGCTGGGTCTCTGTGTTGGCTGGAGGGATGAAGGGGGCTGTTAGAGACCATGCATCACATCCCTGTCCTGCCTCAGCATCGGGGTCAATGACAGAAAGGACGTGTGTGTCATGATTACACCAGTGGGCAGTGAAGGATGAGGTGGGCTCAAATAGTCCACGTTCCTGCTTCTTGCCACTCCCATTTCCCCTTGAACAGGACACTTCTGGACGCTAAGGCATGCGGCTGGTCCCTGGGGCCAAGGCTCAGCTGATGCTCGTCCCCCTGACTCAGTCACCTATTGAAGGGGAACCCTCCAAGTGGGGTCCGTTCACCACACATTATTATGAAGAAGGGTTTGAGGCTGCTTAGTAAATGTTGAGCCACCAGGGTAGGGCCTTCAAGTTCCTCCTTCAGACAACATGAGGAGGGGTGCAGAGCGGACTAACCTGTGACACCTGCTTACTCTTCTTTGCTCTCTTCCTTCTTACCCCCAGCCTCAGCTCCTGTCCTGGAGGGGTCTGTTCCTCACTGATGCAGCTCCTCCCCCAGGGCTGGTCCCCGGGACTGAAGGCTCATCTACCAATGGCTTATTTCGAAGGACATTCAATTATAGAAAGCCCAAGTCATGCCGGTTCAACTACTTCAGCTTTTAGTGAGTCAAATGGATCGATTCTAAGAGCCGAGATATTCTGTAGTCAGCACTTCCTCACCACTGAAGGGTAGGCAGGTACTTTCTAAGCTCCCTACCCACTGGTTATATTTACAGGCAACCTCTGGTCTCCTTTCCTAAGCACTGGAGCCAAAACAATAACAAGAATCTGGGAAGTCTACTTTCAACTGTTTTAAACATACTTGAGTAACATTTGTAGAACAGTTTACAAATTTCATTTCTGCATAATTTTTTTCAAAACAGAGGAAAACATAATACATAATTTCTGCTCTTCTTGCTATATCAACAGTTTCTCTCACCAGTAATTTCTCTACTTTATCAAGAAAAATAACATGTTTTAAGTTTATCAAAAGACATTTAATATGAAGGGTTATATGCTCAACAAATGTTCAACCAATAAAAGTAATCTTCAAATTCCTACTTCATAAATTAGAATATAAATACAATTTATTTCATTCTGCATTTGTACATAAAAGGATCTTTTGTTCACTTTCTTTTCAAATAGTTTTTTTTTTTAGGAGAAAACATAGGAATAAATTTGGTTGGCTTCAATATGACACCAAAAACATGAGCAAAGAAAAAAACATAGATATATTGGACTTCAAAAAAGAGTTTTAAACTTTGTGCTACAAGCAATAGTATTAAGAAAGTAAAAAGACAAACACAGAGTGGAAGATAATATGTACAAACACAGAGTGGGAGAAAATATGCACAACTCTGGTAATTGTGTATTGAGAACATAAAATGACCTTTAAAATCAAGAGCAAAAAGACAGATGATCACCTGCTATGCTGGAAACCTGGGTTCGATTCCTGGTGCCTGACCATGCAAAAAAAAAAAAAATCAAATAACCAAATTTTAAAATGGGGAAAAAATTTGGATGGACATTTCTCCAAAGAATATATTAAAAAATATATTTAGCTAGCACAAGAAAAGCTACTTAATACCATTAGTCATCAGGGAACGATGAGATATCTCTTTTTACAAAGTAAGATGGTTATAATAAAAAAGATAGACAGGGCAGTGTAGTGGTGGCTCAGCAGACAGAGTTCTCATCTGCCATGCAAGAGACCTGGGTTTGATTCCCGGTGCCTGCCCATGAAAAATAAATCAGTAAAAATAAAAAGATAGACAATAACAAGTGTTGGTGAAGATGTAGTCACCAACATTCCTGGTGGGAATATAAAATGCAGCTCCTTTGGAAAACATTTTGGCAGTTCAGCACAATGTTAAACACAGAATTACCATAAGACCGAACAATTCCTCTCAAGGGTATATACCAAAGAGAAGTGAAAACATGTATTCACATGAAAATGTACATGCAAATGTTCATAGCAGCATTATTTATAAAAACCAAAAACTAGAAACAACCCAAATGTCTATTAATTGATGAATGGCTAAACCAAATTTGGTATATCCATACAACGGAATATTATTCAACCATAAAAACCAATTGAAATATTGATATATCTTACAAAATGGATGAGCCTTGAAAATATTACACTGAGTGAAAGAAGCCAGTCCCCAAACCCTGCATATTATATTATTTCATTTATATTAAATTTCCAGAAGAGGCAAATCTATAGAGACATAAAGTAGATTAGTACCTAGGGGCTAGGACCAGAGCTGGTTGTTGCAGATGGTATGGGGTTTTAGGGAGGGAGATGAAAATCTTCTAAAATTGGATTGTAGTGTTAGTGGCATACTCCACTAATATAATAAAAGAACACTAAATTGAGCACTTTATATGAGTAAATTGCATGTTTTATGAATTATATCACAACAAAGCTATTAAAACACACACACATACCCCATATGCAGTGAACATTATGATTTTAATCTTTTAGTCTTTTCCACTAGCAACCCAAATTTGAAAGAGACCTTATCTTTCCTTCTGTCACTTTAGTAAATTAAGTCTCAGGAATGTTATGACTCTAAGGAACAATTTATTACAGAGTTAATACACAGCTCAAACACTGACAGTTATAACCTCTCTTTGGAGAACTTATAGATTTTTATAAGATAAAAAAGATGAATGAAGCAAGATCAGCAGTCTTAGAGTTCTGTAATTATCAACAAAGCCACAGTACAATTATAACCTCAGCACATCTGCCCTGAATGCACCTCTGATAAGAAACTATGAATTAAAAGTCCACATTGAATTAAATTAATTTGCAGAATAAAAGAATTTATCTTTATATATTCAAATTGCATGTATAATTGTGTCATTTTGCCTGTTTTGTTGAATTCCCTTACCAGATTGATTTGTATTATGAAAAAATACGCATATCCACAACCTTCAATACAAGATACATGGAATAAACTATTACATTTGCATAGCAGTATCAACAACAAAAGATTTAAAAACATAAGAATTTTTAAAATAATGGTCAGAACCTACATGAAGAAAATCTGTATTTGATGTGAAAGAAGTCTTAAAAAATTAGTTCTACGTCGACAAACTCGATATAATAAAGATATCAGCTATCCTTATGTCAACCTATACATGTAATGGGATCCACATTAAAATATCAACAGTTTTACTTTCTCCATTTCTGTTTTGATGGAGGGGGTGGCACACTAACCAAGTCAGTTCTAAAGTTCACATGGAAGAATCCTGAAACAAAAATATTCAATAGAACTCTGAAATTGGAGAGCAATAAAAAGTGATGACCAGTTCCAAACAGTAAACATATTATAAAGCCTCACCAGATTAAATATTTTGGTATAGATTTTTTAAAAACACAACCCTTCAAAGAGCAGGGGTTTTATTTAGTGGGGGCAGGGGTTCACAGAGGCTTTACGGTTTCTGGAAATGTTTTATTTCTTCACTTAGGTGTGAGTACAACCTACATCAAAGTGCAGTGTGAAAGAGAAATATGGGATTGCAATTAGACCAGTTTGCTAAGGCTGACAAACGCAATGAATGATTCTTTAATACAAATGATGTAGCATAGCTGCAGACGAGGGATTGGAAAGGAAATCAAGCCTGAGGAATTCTGTAGGAAAGCCCTCTCCTGTTTCTCAGCCACAGAACTCAGTTGGGCTTCAAGGAGTTGTCCAGTTGCTGATATTGACAGATATAATAAACTCACAGTTTTATGTTGCAGCAAAATAATCCTTTATCAAAACTCTAGATTTTAGTCATCATGAGGATCCATATTAAAAAATGATTCAATTACTTACTTCCAAAAATGACAGCATTTTTAAAAGGGGAAAGTATCTCTTTTTAAGTCTCTGACTAGGTTTCCTTTGCATCAACATGACTTCACAGTCAGGCAACTTCACCCTTTGTCTCCAACTCAGTTTCCCACCCTGATGAGATCCCTGTGCTGATGCCGGAAAGGACGGCTTTAGGCCTCAATGGAATGATCTTACTGATGAACCAAACACTTTGTATCCATTTTCATATGCATGCCTTGTTTCTTTCCTTTACTTGGGAACATCAATTAAGCATAAAACCAAGTACTCTGTTGGGATTATGTGGATACAAAGATGAATAAGGCAGAGCCCCAGGCTTTAGAGACTGAAGTAGACATATAAACAGATCATTGTAAAGCAGTGTATTAAGTTCAGATAAAGAAATATGCCCAGAATACCAGAGGATGCTAAAAAAGAAGCTCTTGACATAGCACAGGTTTAAAGAATTAAAATGGTTCAGGGAAGAACACACCCCACAGAGGGGCTAACACATGGAATGCATCTTGAGGGACACATGGAAACCAGCCAGCTGGAGATTGGGTGGGGCATTCTAGGTGCAAAGTATTTGAAGTGACACTTCACCAATAAGATAAGACTGATAGCAAATAAGCCCATGAAAAGACAATCTCTTAGCAATTAGGAAAATGCAGAATAAAACCATAACATACCATGAAAGGGTCTTCACAATTAAATTGAAGTCTGACCACACCAAGTACTGGTGAAGAGATGTCGGAAATATAACTTTCATGCACTGCAGGAGGGAATGTAAAATGAATCATTTTAGAAAACAGTTTGACATCTTAACAATTAAACATACCCTCACATATGATCTAGCTATTGTTCTCCCAGAAATCTACCTGAGAGGAAAGAAGGTATTTGTCCAGACAAAGGCTTCTACATGAATTTTCACAACAGCCTTATTTATAATAGTCAAATATGGGAAATAACCACGTGTCTATCAACAGGGGAATTGATAAACAATTTCTGGTGCATCCTTGTAGTGGAATAATAGTAATGAGAAGGAATGAAAGCAACAATGTGGATGAATCTCAAAATAATTGTTAAGTGAAAGCTGACAAAAATGGTGCCTGCCATATGAATCTATTTTTATAAAACTCTACAAAATGCAAACAGAGCTATAGTGAGAGAAAGTGTATCAGTGGTTGGGAGAGTGTCTGAATAGGGAGTGTTGGGGAGGATTACAAAGGAACATAAGGAAACTTCTGAGGTTCATGGATAAGTTCATTATATAATTTCAGGGATGTATTCATAGGCTTATACATATCTCAAAACATGAAATTTTACACTTCAAATATATGCATCTTAGTTTATGTCAATTATATATCAAGAAAGCTGTTAAAAATAGTAAATAAAAATACTTGTCCGGAGCTTTGCCATGTAGGATAGTATTAGGACATTGTTTTGTCTGAGGAAATTTTCTGCGTGTGCTCTTCCAGCCTCTTTCGGCCCGTCTCAATGTCACATCATCCATATGATGATTTGAACGGACCCTCCTTTTATGTCAAATAAATTAGATCTTTCTGTCTCATTATGCTCCCACTATTGAATTTTCTTTTTGATTTGGCTGGCTTCTGAAGTGAACACTTCATGATTTATTTGATACTTTGAATATACAGATTTTGTTTTATACACCAGTGTTTATGGCCCCCTGAGGAGTTTCCATGAATTTCCCAGGAATCTTAGCAGCAAGCTTCATTCATATTTTTACATCATATTTATGATTGCTTCATGAACTCCAGCTTATCCAGCATCCTTTTGCCTTTTCATCTATTTTCTGATAATAAAGTCTAATTTCTTTTTTTCTTAATTTCTTTGTGGATGCCTTTGATGATCAGAATGAACAAAATGACTAAAGAATCCAAAAATCTGAGCAGTTAAACAACAAATATTATTTCTTACACATCAACTATAGGTTGGGATGGGGCAGGAACAAGGGAAAGACTTTATTCAAGTAAAAGAAAAGAATACATGGCCAGTGATTTTTTTTTCAGTGTTATCAGTCATCAAGAACGTTGGTGTTTGCCTAAAAATCATTTTCTGAGAGCTTTGTCTTCAGTGTATGAAACTGTGTAACACATATGTAAAGAAAAGTGCATGCATCAAAACATGAATTTGTCTTGATTATTTAGATACTGTAAATACTGCAGTTTAAGTTTTGAATTTAAAAGTAGTAAATATCTTCTATCTGTAAGAAAAGGAGTGGGCCCAATGAACATTTACTACAAATACAATTTTAGTATTAGGTAGTAATCTTTCCAAAAAAGAGTTATAGAGACCCAACTTGAATTTGCTAAAACAAGCGCACAGGACACTTCGTTCTTTTGGGTAGCTGGCTTTCCCACACCTTCAATGCATGGGACTACTATATATGTTCACATTTCATGTTTAGGAGATGAGTGAAATCCAAGTGGGGAAATAGAACAAGGTATCCCCTTTCAATTTCCTAGGAAAGGATTCAGATTGTCCAGTCTTGGATCAGATACTTATTCCTGGATGAATTTCCTGCGGCCAAGGGATGGTGTCGATAATAACACAGCACCTTTGTGGAAACCATGAGAATGGAAAGGAGGCAGGAAGAGAATGAAAAATTTGCAGACAAATGGAGTGGAAAGTTTCTCCCATAAAGAAAACACTGGACAGACAGAACAATAGATGCCCACATTTTCACACACACACACACACACACACGCACACAAATTACCACACCACTATCCATAAGAGAAGATAAGTTAAATTTCATCACCAAGTGTATTAGTTTCCTAAACCGGATGGTAAATAACAACAGAAATAAATTCTCTCACAGTTTTGGAGATCAGAAATCCAAAATCAAGCTGTCAACAGAATCACGCTCCCTCTGAAGGCACTAGGGAAGAATCCTTACTTGCCTCTCCCTAAGTTCTAGTGGTTGCCTGCAATTCTTGGCATTCCTTGCCTTGTAGATGCATCACTCCGATCTCTGCTTCTGTCTTCACATGCTATGCTTTCTGTGTGTCTGTGTGTATTTCATTTTCTCTTGTTATAAGAAAACCAGTTATTGGATTAGGGCTCACCTGAATCAGGTGTGACCTCATCTTAACTAATTACATTTTCAAAGACGCTTTTTCAAATAGGTCACATTCTGGGGTTCTAGGTGAACATGAATTGTGGGAGGGACACTATTCCACTCAGAACACCAGAGCAGCCAGCAGGATGGCTACTGGAGGGTCCTGTGGAATAGGTCTGGAGGTGGGAGGGAGTAGGCAGTCACAGGACACTGTTAACAAAGGTCCTAGAGCCCAGTGGTCTCCTCGTCCTGTGCCAGAGGGGCTTTTGGATCTAAAGTCATGAGTGCTCTTTCTGTCAACAGGAAATGGATGGTCCGTGCCCCAGTGTATATTAATCAGAAGATATTTGTGCGCATTTGTGTGTATGTGTGTGTAAATAAGAAGTGTTTCACATGACAGTGGGATTGTCAAATTCCACAGGATAGGCTGCAAGTTGGAAATTATGAAGAGGGTGACATTGAGTTCTTCAGGAGAGAATGGCTGGCTGAAGAAGAGATAGAAATTCCTTCTGACATCTGGAATCCTTGGCTCTGACTCTAAGACCTCTAAAGGATTGGATGAAGAGATTCCCTTCATTGTTTAGGACAATCTCCTTTGCAGATTGAAGATACAATCTGCTGTAGATGCAATCAACACCATAAAGGTGCAAATCCATCTATGAAATTCATTCACAGTAACAATCAGGCTATAGCTTGCTTGCCCAAACAACTGGACACAATAACCTAGCCAAGCTGACTCATGAAACTAACCAACACACCAAATTACCACCCTCCTCTTCCCCACTCCTAAGTGTGCACATTTGTCTGAATTTTGTCCATTGCCTTTCACTGTGTGGTGCGTTTACTCTTTTTTTTTTTAATTTGTATTTTTATAGAGTATTTTCTTGCCTCTTAAAATTACACGTAATGCAGGCATTTAGCTAAATAAAAAGAAATGAGATTTTCAGTAACTTGGGAATTCTCTTATCTGTACCCAACACAATTACAACCTATTCTGAAATCTGAAGAATATAATCACTTTCAGCCTTACTTTAACATGGAGTTAGGTAACCCTATAATGAAACAAAATTGCTGCCCATGAACCTTTTTAGAATTCCTTTTCTTGTAGAAACTGTTTTAATACCTTTGGTTTCTCAGGCATTTTCCTACTGGCTTGCTGAACCCTAGCAAACTCAAGCAAAGGACTACCCCTTAAAGAAAATAACCAAGCAGAAAGCTTGGAGGAGACCCTTAAGAATGCAGAAAGGAGAGCAAAATGCTTGCACTGCTGGTGGATATCTTCCCATTTTGGTCTTTGCTTTCACTATTTAAAGTATGCTTCTTACAGATAGAAGGGCAGCAAAATTTAATAGCTTTTAATTGCAATTTGCGAACATAAGGTGTTAATTAAAACCTATAAAATTAGCCTGCAAAATGCATTCTGCTTTTGGGATTTCAGTTCTTCTATTCTATTTTACTGGCTGTATCTCTAATTATACACTGTAAACTAAAGGATGTTTAAAAACATTTCATAAGAGCATTATGAAAGAAAGCTACCAAATTTTAAAATATATAAATGGCTTCCCACTATTCAGTTGATGCAACTAGTATTATATAATTTTGTTTCTGTATGAAATGAAAACTTCTAACAAGATAAATGTTTGACCTTTTATTTCATGGGTTAGAACTTAGGGAAAAATAATTGTTAATAACTCAAACATTGATAAAGTCTAACTAAACCTTAGACGTGATTCCATCTGTAGGTGATTATATCATTCATTCTTCATATTCATTCAATATTTAAATGTTACAAATGTTCATTTATTATTTAAATGTTACTATTTAAATGAAGGAAGGATGGGCTGTTGCTCCATGTTGCACATTTTTGAATGTACAAATAGGGTTGGTCTCTTGGGATACTAAGCTGGCATAATATTTAAACGATTGAAATATGTTGTCATAGATAAAGACACAGTAATACTAAAAGCTATCAATTATTGACTAGCTACTATGTACCAGGCAAGGCACTCAAACTCTACTTACAGCAATCCTGAAAGCTGTTACATAATTTTTAACAGCTTTATGGAACTATAAATCACACACCAAAAAAATCACCTAATTAAGAGCACAATTCAATGATTTTCAGTAAATTTGTAGAGTTGCACAGTATCACCATGATCCAATTATAGAGCATTCTCATTATCCCATAAATATCCCTCCTGCCCATTAGCAGTCACTCTTCATTCTCCCTCCAGCCCTAAACAACCACTAATACACTTTCTGTGTTTTTAAATTTGTCTTTTCTGGATTATTTTATATAAATGGAATTTTATAATCAGCTTTTTAAACTTAGCATAGTATTTTTGAAGTTCATCTATGCTATAGCATGCAAAGGCATTTGGATTATTTCTACTCCTTAGCTATTATAAATAATGTTACCATGAACATTGGTGTACAGCCATTGTGTGGACAGATATTTTCAGTTGTCCTGGATAGATACTCAAGAGCAGAATTGCTGTGTCATATGGCAAATTTAGGTTTTACTTTTTAAAGAACAGTCACACTGTTTTCCAAAAGTATTGCATCATGTTACATTTCCACAAACAATGAATGTGGGTTTTAGTTTCTCTATGTCTTCATCAACACTTATTATTGCCTTTTTTGTTTATAGCCATCTTAGTGTGTTTGAAGTGATATCTCATCGTGTTTCTACTTGTATTTCCCTGATGACTAACAGTATTGAACATCTTTTCATGTGCTTATTGGCCATGTGTATATTTTAATTAGTGGAAAATCTATTCAAATTTTTCTCACTTTTTATTACGTTTTTGTCTTCTTATAATTGAGTTGCAAATTTCTTTATATATTTTGGACAAAGTCATTTAACAGATACATACTCTGCAAATATTTTCTCCCAATCTGTTACTTGTCTTTTCATCTCCTAATGATGCCTTTTGAAGCACCAGAAGATTTCAGTTTTGATGAAATGATAAGTTCAACCCTTTCACCACGGTGGAAGGCAGCCAGGGAGACAACATGAGGCTGCGCTGGAGCTCCTGCAGCCACCTTTGACAGGGCAAAGAACCAAAGACTCCTGCCTGCCCTCCCATTCAAGGGCAGAAGCGCTAAGCAGACTAGTTGGTTGACGAAGACCAAGAATTCAGAGGAAGCAGGTCCTGCTAGCAAGGACAATGGCTAGACATGGGCCCCTGAATTGTGGGACATTGTGGCTTCCTGAAAGTCTAGAGAATTTCAACCACCCTCAGATGTCCACAGCCATGGAGCAGGTGAGCCCAGGGAGCAAAGATCCACAGGCGCTGTGTAGACTGGAGAACCCTGTTCCCTGTGCCTCACAAGAGCCAAATAATCTCCTTCATCTCAGGGTGATAAGTAGGAATAGATCTATGGAAGACAGAGTAGAACTTTAAAGAGAACAAATCAAATAGAAAGCAAAACTAAACAAAAGTACTTTGTTCAGTACTATTTACTATTTTTTTTTTTAATTTACAAGCTGAGAATTTTCCAACATACAGAGAAGTGTATACATCTTTTAAAATAATATGATTTCTGGATAAACTAAATATTCATATTTAATGGCGTTTGTTCAAACCAGGAGAGGATGAGATGTGTGTGCATGTGTGTACGTGTGTGTGCGCGTTTAGAGTGGTGAATGGATTTAAAGCCTGCCACGCTAACATCGAAATCAAAACAGTTCCTGGCATTGTCTTGACTTGGGGATTCTATGAACCACCATGGACATCCTGCTCATCCAAATTGTGTATTCTTAATTTCTTATATTCTATTAGTATTAAGATGTTCATATTCTTATGAACAGTAGTTTAGCAAAGGATGCTATTTAAAATGAGGAAAATTAAAGATTCCTTACAATCTCCCTGTCTTTGGTACATTATTGTGAATAATTCTTATGATGAGGTGTGGAAAGCCTAACAGTAATGGTGACTCCTTCAAAGCGACATTGCTCAACATGGGATCTGGCAACCAGTATCAGCAGGCTCTTTTATTAGAAAAGCAAATTCGCAGCCTCACAACCAACCTACTAAACGAAAATCTCTGGGGCTGGGAGTCCTCCAAGTGATTCTTACAGATTCTAAATTTAGCAAAATACTGCTAGATGGTTTTATTGCCAAAATACGGCCGTGTCCCAAAGTCAAGAAGGTATTCAATATTGGCTGAAAATTGATACAAAAATGCTAATGTGTGTTAGTCGTTTACTATGGAATCTATATTTGTAAGTCAAAGTTGATTATGTCATTACTCATAGTGTGTTTTCATAACCTAAGATTAATTATTAGAGTATGCTGATGAATTCAACGCACCATGCGTTTTAGAAATCTGGTTGCAAAACTCCTGCACTAGAAAATAATTAAACTTTCCACATTTGTTCAAGAATGACACTTGGTTATCAAGATCAGGATACATTTGGGAATGGTGAAAGAGGCTGCTGACTGAGAGACCAGATTTGGAAAGAAGAATTTAGGATAAGTGAATTTAATTGAACAATGAATTCATGCAGCTAGTAGAGTAAATAGTAATTTAGATTTTAAAGGTATGCTCTTTTCATAATATTTAAGAAATATTTTTTGAAAGAAAAGATTGAAGGAGATTGGATGGGAGATTTCCAACTCGAGTGCTTTTCTTTGCTTTTATTCTACAGTGGTTAAATCACATTTATAATACCCATAATTCTCTATAATCAGGTATGTCCAAAAGCAGTATTTCTTTACTGTTGTTGAGAGAAGTGTTACTCTCCAGGAATTGTCCTTATTCCATGGTTTTAGATCGTTTGTGGCAGGAGGGAAAAAGGGTCAGCAAGCTCCTATCTTAAGTTCAGAGGACGTGAAGGGCTTGCGTTTGGGGTGGTGCTGGGTTGGGGACAAGGTACTTGGACTTGGAAATACCTGTGAAGAGTTCCTGGAAGGAACAGGGAAGGACTGAAACAAGTCCCCCCCTCTTCTCCCAATGATGTTGTGAGCCTCTCAGAAATGTTCTTCACATTTCTGGAAATATTTTGATTATAAAGAAATTGCACAGTAAGAGCAACTTTTTCTGTCAAATAAAAATGTGAACTGAAAAAATAAATACAGGAGGAGGGAAGAGGTGGTAAGGGGATTTCCACAGAAAGGCCTGTCGAGGTTCAGCCCTATCTTTCCCTTCATTCATAAAGAGGTATCCACAGCCTCTGGGGTAGACACCCATATGTTCTAATTTGTGTTTATTGCTCTCTCCTCAAACTCGATATGGCTTCCATCAATCTTTATTTGCTACACACGGTGTTCTTTATCCTCTAAGCCATATGGGCAGAGGTGACTCATTTATCCTGGTTTTCTCAAATAGAGAAATGTAACTCTTCCCTCATGTTCATCCCATCTACTCAACGGTCATTAAGTCTGGCCATTGTGTTCATCCTTAATTTGTCATCCCTCCTCTACCACAGATGTGGAAGCTATAGAGGAAGATGTCACTAGGTGCTCATTACGAAGCCTGAGGAAAGAAGGAGGATTTGAGTAACATAAAGAGAAGGACCTCTGGAAGGGGGAGTGAAAGGCTTGCTTACTGCCTCATCCTCAGCTTTTATTTCCAGGCTCTACCTGCCTCCTCCATGAAGATCCTTGCTCAACCCTGCTTCTAGATTGGAGGAAATCCAGCAATTCTGCCTCCAACTAATCTTGCTACTTGTATAAGTCAGGTTCTCTAGAGAAACAGAACCAACAGAAGATATCTGTAAATAGGAGATTTATAAAGGTGTCTCATGCAGGAGTCCAAAATCCACAGGGCAGGCTGTGAGGCTAGCAACTCAGATGAAGTTCCTTGACAAACTCTACAGGAGAGATTGGCTGTTTGTAGATGTAATCAGTCACAGATGCATCAACTGACTGATGATTTAATAAACCAGCCTTCTGGTTTATCGACCAGCCATGAAATATCCTTGCACTGCTTGCCTGACCAGACAACTGGGCACCATCCTCTGGCCATGTTGGCACCAGAACCCAGCCATCACACTACTAATCGTTATCTCATCATCTAACACATTTATAGCATCCGGATTCAGTTTTATTTCCAATAACCAATCTCTTGACTTTTCCCTAAGCTCCAATAATTACCTTTGGAGTTCCCTCAAAACACTAATGCCTGACTCTTATAACCTGCCACATTCTTCCCTGCCTTCATTTACTCAAATGGTTTACCTCCTGCTCTCTCACATACAATCCCCACTGTATTAGGGAAGCCCTCTCTCTCCTTGCACAGGTTAAGCTCTTTGCTTCCTCTGCAGGTCTCCCACCTAGAATGCTATCCCTCCTTTACAATTAAGTAATGACTACTTGTGTTAGGGGTTCTCCAGAGAGACAGAACCAACATGGTATATAAATATATATATATAGAGAGAGAGATTTATTATGAGGAATTATTATGTGACCACAAATTCTGGCAAGTATGAACTCCGTAGGGCAAACCACAAGGAGGAACTTGTGATTCTGAAGTCTGGCAAGTCCATATTCCCCAGGGGAAGCTGGCTGACTTAATTTAAGGCAGAAATTCTTCTTTATGATTTCTGAAATCCTCAATTTGTCTTTTAAATCCTCACACTGATTGGATGAGGAGGCTCCCCCACTGCTGAGGGCAAGCTCCTTTATTGACTGTAAATACAACCAGCCATAGATGCACGTTCATCTGTGAAATAACCTCACCACAAAAACCAACACGGAGCTTGCTTGACCAAACTACTGGACACCATAGCCTGGCTAAGTCAACAACAAAATTAACCATCACACATTCAAAGATTAATAAAATCCTGTCTTCATGTGTTGTCCTTCCTCGTCTCTTTGATTCACTAGCTTTGCAAAAGGAGCCACTGCTCCCATTTTTTAAACTCATTTCTGGATTTCATACTTACCACCTTCTGGCTGGTTTACTTTCTCCTCCTTGTTCTAAGCCTCCTCACTTCCTCTAACTAAGCTCCCATTTTCCCTTTAACTAATATATTGATGGAGATGTCGTTTGATCTTACCCTTGTAGCTGTGGCCTCAGCACCCCTCTGGACATGAGTACCAGGACCTTTTTTTGCTTCTCACATCCATGCCACAAATTCTAGAATCCTGCCCCCAACAAAGACACAGTCAAGTCCTAATGGCCAGTCCTGTGGGAGTGGACTCATGTGTCAACAGGATCTTTGAGGATCTTATTTAGATGGGGTCAGATTGAATCACAGTATGCTTTAATCCAGTATTACTGGTGTCCTTACACACAAAGGACATTTGGGACAGTAAGAAGAAGAGCCACAGAAGACCCAAGGAGACAGACTGCCATGTGATGGAGACTGGTTGCCGGGAAGCTGCCACCAGAATGCTATGAAATTCAGAGAAAGAATGGTCTGTTGCTACCTTATCTTGCACTTCTAGCTTCCAAAACTGTGTGGCAATAAACTCCTGTTATGTAAGCCAAACCAGTATGTGGCACTTTTCAAAGTAGCCCTAGCAAACTGAGATAGGAGGGCTTTTTTAATTCTACGTTCTTATTTGACCCTCATTAACTTAAAGCAATGACCCTACACATGACACCTGCTGAGCAAGGAGGAATATATATATATTTAAAGTCTACACTACAGATTAATAAAATTAGCCATGCCAGGAACAGAGAGAGTTACTTAAAAAGCTATAATGGATATATGGTTCAGTCCTGATGTTGAAGTAAGCTAATACTTATAAAATGTTTAATGTGTGTTTGCACTATTCTAAATGCTTATATACATCCCTTTTAGTTTCCTAAAGCTGCTGAAATGCAGATACCATTTTATGGGTTGGCTTTTACTATGGAGATTTATTAACAGGCTTACAATTCAGAGGCCATGAAAATGTCCAAATCTAGGCATCCTCATGATAATACCTTCTTCTTGAAGACAGGCTGCCAGCAATCTTGGACTACTTTGTCACAGGCATGGCACATGACAGTGTCTGCTGGTCTCTGCATTCTCTTTCAGGTTTTATTCCTTCCAGCTTCTGGTTCTGGGGATTTCTCTTTCAACTTATGTGACTTTCTGTCTATATTCCGTTCTCTTATAAAGGATGTCAGTAAGAGGATGAAGACCCACCCCGGATAAGGTGGGTCACATCTACTTACAATGGGTTCACATCTACAAAGAGGAAACCTAAGCATCTTTGGTATATGGCCTTTTGCATATTCTGTCTTTCAAGAGCCTTGAATATAATGCTAATAATTTATATCTGGTCATAAAAATAATGAAATAAATACTTCAATAGATATGAATGCGACTGGAACACAGAAAACAGAATAATGGACTAAATTTAAGAGCATGGTTTTCTGGGGTACATAGAGCTTCAAACCATAAAAAAAACTGATTTAGTTTTTGGCAACCATTCGGTATAGGAACCACGTGTGTTTATCATTATTGATGAGGAATCTAGAAGCTAAGTAACTTGGCCAATCACACATACAGAATGTGGCAAAAACAATATGCAAACCCAGGAAGCAATTTGTTCACAAGAATATAGTCCATGCAAACAAAAGTAATTTCAATTTAACTCATTCTTTTAATGCTTTTTTATCTTCTAAGGGCCACATGATCTCCCCAAATAGAAGGCATCTTTAAATTCCATGTTTTTCTCTCTCATCCACTTATTTCAATCATTGTAGCTACTTTTGCATATCTTTCCACAAAATCTTTCCTTTGCCCTGAGCCCTAAAGGGTTCAGGCCAACTTAATCCCAAGCTAATATTTTCTGTATATTTGACATAATCCCACTCACTAAATCCTTTTCTTCCTCTCTTTCTCCCAATTCTTTGATTCTTCCCCATAAAAATCCAGGAGCCTGTCTGGAAGGGCATTGTTCTCCATTGAGAGTGAGGAGGACAATATTTTGTGGTCAAATTGGAGAGAAAAAAGTGTAGAAATAAACAAAGACCACCCACATGAGAATGAGCAGAGGCTGTTTCTGCAGAGCTTGCTATCTAGCAAGGGAGTAAGCCCACATCATGTATGTGTGGCAGATTCAAACGAAGACAGGGGAATGGGACAATTTTATAGTGAAAACAAAAGGAAGGCTCCAGGTAAGCCCTGATAGAGGGTGTTGGCATGGGGAAGCTGGAAATAAGCTACCAAAAAATGGAGCATCCTGTGTGAATGATTGAGGGAGCATCTTTGGTTTCCTCTGGTTGATCCTGTTACTACAGAGGCTATGAGTGAGAGCTCTATTGTCATATATGGTCTTCTGCATATTCTGTCTGTCAAGAGCCTTGACTATAATGTTAATAATTTATATCTGGTCATAAAAATAATGAAATAAATACTTCAATAGATATGAATGCAATTGGAACACAGAGGACAGAATAATTGAAAAGGGCCTGTGTTACCCTATTATCAACTAATATGAGTTTATATTAAATTGGCACCTTATTTGCTTCTCTGTTACATTAGATCCTTTAGACCTTGCCATCATTCTGGAAATGGTGTACTTCAC